>VZTF01003560.1:90793-143898 GCA_013397755.1 Cnemophilus loriae | reverse complement strand
CATCCTCCCGTACCGATATAACCGGTGCGTTCGGGCACAGGAATATCTTTGTCCGGTAACTGCGCGGCGGCTGCGAAACCCCCCCTTTCCGTGCTTGAGGTGCAGAAGAAGGACGGCTCCAGCTTGGTGACAGCGAGCCCCTAAATTCGGTGCCGGGAAGGGGGGCCGGGGGCCGGGAGGGCTGGGCTGCCGAGCGGGGCGGGAGTGCACAGAAGGGGCGCACCACCGAAAGCGGGCAGTACGGCACTGCTGTGGCAAGCCGGCGATAAATTTTCCTATTTCTGTGCAAAGTCGTCACAGCCTGCTAAACATTCCACTGCCAGCTCGTTCATCACACGTCCTCATAGTCCGGCGATGGCTGTAAGATTCAGACTGAATGATGCCCTTTAATGCCTCCTTCCAATCTTGGTGGGGCACAGGAGGTGTCACATTAGCAACCCGTTCCCTAGCAGATCAGCCCCACTCCTTTAAAGATTTCCTGCCCTGTAACACCCCTATATTCATATCACTACACCAGTGACTGCAAGTTGGTGGATAATTTGTGCCCTTTCAGGCTGGTGTGGATCAAGGCAGGCTGGCTGATGCAAAAGCCATTCAAAAACCTGGACCTTGTATAACATCTTTACTCAAAACACACCTTGTTTGGAATTAAGATTAATGGCATTCTCTTGATTCAGGGTTTCAGGAATGGGGCAACCATGTCAGACTCTGCTCATCCAACCTGCTAAGGCAGCATATTAAAAATGTAATTAACATATAAGTGAAAGCCCTGGTACATTCCCTGCTGGTGCAAAGATCCTTGCTTCCAGCCAGCAGGACATGTACCCTGGAGTGAGCCAGGAAACCAGAGCGTGCTTGAGTCCCAAAGCTCCAGCAAGAAATGACAGGATGAAAGAAAAGAAAGCTACTGCCTCTTTTTTTTTGATGTATTATGGGTCAGAAGCAGCATCTGAGGTATAAATGATAGGTACCCCATGTACATATGATCTAGATTTGAAATGCAGAGCTGAAAAGAGTAATTCCACAATTTAACATAACTGGAAGGGAGGCTGTTACACCAGATTAGATGGAAAGAACAACACTGCTCACTGAGATCACTTGAACTGCTGGATTTTGAGAACTTTTCAAACCAAATCACTCTGAGCTGCTCAGCAATATACATTAAAAATGATTTTGCTAGCAGGATAGGGAATTGAAGGCAAGAAGCAGCTAGTTGTTTGAGTTTGGGGGATGTAAGCTCTTGGAGGGAATGAAATAGAAGCTGTTTCAATTTGCTATTTATACGTCCTCTGGCTTGCAACTGCAGCACATATGAATCAATGCTTTAATACACAGTCTTCAGAGTGTTCTCTCTCATACAACTTCTGTTAGGTTGTGCATAGCTCCAGATTCAGACAGATCTCACGATCTGGGGGATGGGCTGCTTCCATCCAGATGCTTTCACTATTTCACTGCACTATGGCAGAAGCAAATTTTAAATCTCCTTGCCAGGGAAGTAGTTGTATTAGTAACATGGAGGGGGAACAAAGGAGGAAAAAAAGGAGTGAAAAGACACGTTTCCTTTTATTCTCTTAAGGTCCAGACAATTTCACATGAAAACGAGTTCATGTCAAACCATCCCCCAAAGATTCCCACCTCAGTGCATAAAATGAAAGAGATAAGATGTAGGGTTGCCTTTCAGCCTGCCTACCCTTGGATGAAGTGCTGCTTAGGTGTAACAACCCAGGGATGCAGCTGAAAACAAAACATTTTATTTTTAAGGTATTTTCTCAGTAATTTCCACTGAATAAGATAGAATTATGAATATTCAACAGATACTCAGAGTATATGTCATCAACTCATTTGTTTCTGCAATAAGATGTTTGACAAGCAGAGGGAAGTCTTGATGCTCCAGGAAAGCATTTAGCAAGTGAAAATCTGCAATTCTTTCTTCATATATGTATGTATAAAATAAATACGTGCACAGGCATTTGTATTGACATATTTCAGAGACTTCTCGTAGGCGGGAGTAAAGAATATCTGTGTAAGGAGATTATAGCCAGTATTGCAGACTAATTTGATGTACAATGATCAAAGTTTTCTCAAGAATTCAAAATTATGCCATTTCAAGGAAAAAGCTGACCGCTTGAAAAAACTAGCCTCAATGAACTCTGACATTTCTTTTAAGCCTACATTTTAAGACTAAATACAGAGATTTGGTGTTACTGATGTTNGCTCGTTCATCACACGTCCTCATAGTCCGGCGATGGCTGTAAGATTCAGACTGAATGATGCCCTTTAATGCCTCCTTCCAATCTTGGTGGGGCACAGGAGGTGTCACATTAGCAACCCGTTCCCTAGCAGATCAGCCCCACTCCTTTAAAGATTTCCTGCCCTGTAACACCCCTATATTCATATCACTACACCAGTGACTGCAAGTTGGTGGATAATTTGTGCCCTTTCAGGCTGGTGTGGATCAAGGCAGGCTGGCTGATGCAAAAGCCATTCAAAAACCTGGACCTTGTATAACATCTTTACTCAAAACACACCTTGTTTGGAATTAAGATTAATGGCATTCTCTTGATTCAGGGTTTCAGGAATGGGGCAACCATGTCAGACTCTGCTCATCCAACCTGCTAAGGCAGCATATTAAAAATGTAATTAACATATAAGTGAAAGCCCTGGTACATTCCCTGCTGGTGCAAAGATCCTTGCTTCCAGCCAGCAGGACATGTACCCTGGAGTGAGCCAGGAAACCAGAGCGTGCTTGAGTCCCAAAGCTCCAGCAAGAAATGACAGGATGAAAGAAAAGAAAGCTACTGCCTCTTTTTTTTTGATGTATTATGGGTCAGAAGCAGCATCTGAGGTATAAATGATAGGTACCCCATGTACATATGATCTAGATTTGAAATGCAGAGCTGAAAAGAGTAATTCCACAATTTAACATAACTGGAAGGGAGGCTGTTACACCAGATTAGATGGAAAGAACAACACTGCTCACTGAGATCACTTGAACTGCTGGATTTTGAGAACTTTTCAAACCAAATCACTCTGAGCTGCTCAGCAATATACATTAAAAATGATTTTGCTAGCAGGATAGGGAATTGAAGGCAAGAAGCAGCTAGTTGTTTGAGTTTGGGGGATGTAAGCTCTTGGAGGGAATGAAATAGAAGCTGTTTCAATTTGCTATTTATACGTCCTCTGGCTTGCAACTGCAGCACATATGAATCAATGCTTTAATACACAGTCTTCAGAGTGTTCTCTCTCATACAACTTCTGTTAGGTTGTGCATAGCTCCAGATTCAGACAGATCTCACGATCTGGGGGATGGGCTGCTTCCATCCAGATGCTTTCACTATTTCACTGCACTATGGCAGAAGCAAATTTTAAATCTCCTTGCCAGGGAAGTAGTTGTATTAGTAACATGGAGGGGGAACAAAGGAGGAAAAAAAGGAGTGAAAAGACACGTTTCCTTTTATTCTCTTAAGGTCCAGACAATTTCACATGAAAACGAGTTCATGTCAAACCATCCCCCAAAGATTCCCACCTCAGTGCATAAAATGAAAGAGATAAGATGTAGGGTTGCCTTTCAGCCTGCCTACCCTTGGATGAAGTGCTGCTTAGGTGTAACAACCCAGGGATGCAGCTGAAAACAAAACATTTTATTTTTAAGGTATTTTCTCAGTAATTTCCACTGAATAAGATAGAATTATGAATATTCAACAGATACTCAGAGTATATGTCATCAACTCATTTGTTTCTGCAATAAGATGTTTGACAAGCAGAGGGAAGTCTTGATGCTCCAGGAAAGCATTTAGCAAGTGAAAATCTGCAATTCTTTCTTCATATATGCATGTATAAAATAAATACGTGCACAGGCATTTGTATTGACATATTTCAGAGACTTCTCGTAGGCGGGAGTAAAGAATATCTGTGTAAGGAGATTATAGCCAGTATTGCAGACTAATTTGATGTACAATGATCAAAGTTTTCTCAAGAATTCAAAATTATGCCATTTCAAGGAAAAAGCTGACCGCTTGAAAAAACTAGCCTCAATGAACTCTGACATTTCTTTTAAGCCTACATTTTAAGACTAAATACAGAGATTTGGTGTTACTGATGTTAGGTCAATACTTTCATCAGTTTGAATGCTAAGAGAATTTGAATTTGTTGTGGGGAAATAAAGTCTGATGAAAAGAACCTCAAAATGAAGTTACTGCCTGGGACTGCAGCAGTATTCCAGGAATTCCGGGGCAATCTGGCTATGGTCATTGTGTGAATGGGTCTTGCCTAAGGAATCCAGCAAACTTACACAATTCTAGCAGTATATCAAAATACAGAAGTTTCTCAGTCCTGTTCAGTAAATTCCCTTCCTAGACTCGAGAGCTTGCGACAAGGATTACAGGCACAGAAGAATAGAAGGGGCTCTTTTGGTCCCTTCTAACTTGTGGACTTGCTATGTTTAAGAGCAATACTGAAAAGGACATAGACTAGTTATGAAGGACATATATGGCTGTACCAAAAATAAACTAGGTTCCACAGATTAAAAAAAATACATTCTTTTGCTGCTCCAGTTAATAAGTTATAGAACATGCTCACCACTTTCTTTGTGGGTGCTTAATATGCCAAACATGAATTGATTGTCTTGCAGGTAACTGCTAGAGAACTAATCATCTAGCTAACATTCAACCAATTAGAAAAACACTAAGTGGTTCATTAATACATAAAGTAATGAAAATTCCAGGTAATTTATAGATTAAGAAATTCTTGTACACAAGACAGATAGACTAGGAATGGCTAAGATCATATTGGGATAAGGATATTGCCAAGTTCAAGTCCAACTCTTTCTTTCTCTTAGACAGGTGTACTCTAATAGCTGCAGTCGAAGAAAATTAGTTCAGCTGCTGCCAAGAACTTCTGCTCACACACTGAGAGCAATTGCACTGGGAATTTTCATGTTCTTGTTCAAAAGCACCAGGGAATAACATAGTTACCCCTACCTCCAGCAGCAACTTCTCAGTCTACAAAAAGTTACAAACCCTTTCCTTTTTTCCTAGATTTGAAAGAGTGAAAACAAAGAATTCTACCATTTCATGCCACCAGTTTCACATTCACAAATCATTGTTTTTGTTCTCAGCTGCAATGCATAAGAACCAGTCCCAGCCATGTCTGAGAACGTTTGACACTCCCCACCAACCTCTGTTTCTCATCTTAGTAGATTAACATTTTTATTTGCTGAGTTATTAATAAATATTCTTGCAACTCCTAATTTATGCAGAAATGAATTTTCTTAAAAGCTTTATATGATTTACTAATGACAGTTCTTTAGAAATGATCATTTAAAAATATATCAATAAGTAGAATTAACAATTGGGCCTTGAGTTTAAAAGCATAATATGTCAAGTTTAATATAAAATTAATGTATATAGTTTGATGATGCGTCACAATGGGACATAATTGACTCACCATGCTGCTGCTATTTCTATTTCAAAGAGGACCTTAATGTAGTAAAACATAAAAATGCAAAAATAATCTTGACATCAAATGCATTTACAATATTGTTACATTTCCATCTCTAAATAGCTAACAGAAAATCATACCAAAATAGATCTCAGCAGTCAAAATATTCATTTTCTGATACGTAACAGTGGGACAGAAATTTTTAACTTTAGTGAATGAACATACAACTGAGCCATCTTCGTATTCCTAATGAAGATTCTCTGGAGGGTTCTCATATCATGCCTCTATATTTTTTTTTTTAATATTTATTTTTATTTTTAATTTGATATTGTGCACAAATATTCAGAGGAAATAGGATTAAGACAAGTCATTTTGCATATGGTCTCTCTGAATATTCTGTAAGGCATGCATTTCCTCTAGAAAATTTAAATAGTTGATTAGAAAAAGTAAATTTTTATACAGGTTAGCAAATTCTACACTATACTAATTGCAGAGGGAATGGCCCTGCTGATGCTGCCTTGGCTCCTTCTACACTAAGCATCACTGGAGTATTTTCTAATAAAACAACAACAGCTGTTGCTAGATATATGATGCCAATAACAGTTGCCAGTCACAAAAAACTTGTGATAATATAGTCACTTGCCTTTAGTAATCCATGAAACAGCAGGTAAAATATACTGACAGGACTTGGAGAAAACAACATAATACCTGGCATTTTGCTACCTGTTACCATAAAACTCTGAGCTAATCAATCCGTCTGTGAATTCAGGAAAGATAGAAAAAAACGTAAAGGGCCACGAAAGAATAGCCCGGTGTGTCAATCTCTCAGTCTCTGCATGAAAACAGACAAGAAAGAAGATTCAGCTGAAGGCAGTGAAGTGATTGACTTTGACATTAGTAGATCTTTCTGCTCATCCTGTGGAATTTCACATTAATGTTTATAATAGACACCATTCAATAAAGAAACTTGCTATATTGGGGTGTTTCCTAGGAAACTAATACAACTGTGTAATTGTAGATCATGCAGTGACCAGTGTAAAATGGGGTACTTCCTGGTAACTGTATAATGTTCATGTGTAATGGGTGGTATTTTTGTAAGTTTAAATCTGTCGGTGAAATTATCCTGATGTTTTTGAAACTAATGTAGGCAAAAATAAACTTTTTTTCATACACAGACTGGTGTTAAATCCTCCAGGTCAAGATTCCCTTGAATTGTTGCAAATGGATATTCAGATACTCCATATAAAACATCAGATACAAATATGTCCTGTTTCAAATAATGAACATTATATTTGGTGGAGTTTGGCTGTTACAGCTGATAGTGAGAGACAACCTTCTTTCCCGCTGCAACAAGAGCTTTAATAAATTTTTGCTTAGAGGTAGGAAAATACTAACAAGCAAAGGCTCCTGGGACAATAGAAAGACAGATTTTCATAAAATCATCCAAAAGGACATTATTTCTGGGGCATATTATGTACTTTTTATTGTTACTAAGATAAAGAAATCGCTTCTCTTAGACTCAGCATTCCGTAGGCTAATGGCAGATCAAAACAAAGGGAAATGTAAAATGTTACAAGATGATAATGCAACTTCTAGTGAAGTGAGAATATCCTTTCCATTGAAACTGTAATGCTGAATGATGCTGAAGATAGAGGAAGGAAAAATTGGGTAATTTCTGATACAGAATCTTCACTGAAACGTACTAGACCTTCTGTACTGTATCCTTTACCCCCTGTACCATAGCTGTATGTTTTTCCAGTTATTCTTTTTTAGCACTTCTTCCAGTATGAAGATGTGTACAGATATTGTTTTGCTCCTTCCAAAAAGGTACAAGACCAACAACATATGTAAATATAGCAATATATGCTCATAGTTTCATGCCCAGTCAAGGGGCACCACTGAGAGGAGTCTGGTTTCCCCTTCTTTACCTCCTCTGCTTCATCGGGTATTTTGGTAAGACCTCCCCAGAGCCTTCTCCTCTCCAGGCCAAACAGCACCAGCTCTCTGCTTCACCTGATATGGTGGATGTTCTGATCCATTAATGAGGTACACGACTGTTTGCTGCACTTGCTCCAGTACATGCTCATGTGTCGTGTACTGGGGAGTTAAGAATGGGACTCAGCACTCCAGATGGATATCACCAGGACCGAGGCCATGGACAACTTCCCTTAACCTGCTGGTAATGCTCTTCTAATGCAGCCTAGGATTCTGTTGGCCTTCTTCGTCACAAGGGGAAAAATTTGCACTATATTTGTAGTGGTCATGTTTTGTAATTATATTGAGCGCTAACATAGGACCACAGTTGAATTTTGAAATTTACTGAGCTTTGTAGTAGAGCTCTTAGTTGTTGAATCACCTATACTTTGTTGGGTAACTAGTGTTTAGTACAGGGCTGTAGAGTCAGTTAATGTATAATCCCAGTGCTTCTCTTAACTGGATTAATCTAATTTCCAATTAGAGTAGGAAAAAGGATTTGAAAGAGGAAGAAACTGAGGGGAAATGAAACAAAGGGTAAACTTCTTGGTCACTTCCAAATTCTCAAAGCTTAGATTGACAGCATTTTTATTTAGAAAATTCAAATGAGAAAACAAGGTTTAAAACCATATAGTGCTGCCCACAACAGCATCCTTAAGCACTGTATCTGATGTGGGTTCTCTCCCATCAAGGCTAATGTGTAGGCACAGCATCCTTCCTATTCTGCAGTGCGTAGCCTTGTATATCTAACCCCCTCCAGTGGGCTTAGCACAAGTGGTAGATCATAAGATTTTACTGAAGGATTAAAAATTCCAGTGGTGACAAGTCTCTGGTATCACCACGATAAAAGCCTCTCCCTGCTGCCCCTCTGTTTCATTCCTCTAGCCAGGCAATAAGACAACTGAAGAAACGGAAATGAGAGTCAATAAACAAGTTGATATTTACTCTCTTTGGTTTGACTTAAAGAAATACTGCAGTTCTGCCAGTCAACTACGTGCTCCCATATAGGTAATATCATGGCTGCCATTTATTTAATAAAACCACCATCTACTGGAATGCTTCTCAGGATGTGCTTTTCTTTTGCTATTTACTTATTAGTGCCCACTATAATTAGTTAGAATTAGCAAAAAATAATTTTATGACTAGTATGATCTGTTTAATAGGCCAAATAAGCAACAAGAAATAACCTCGTGTTAGATGGTAACAAACAATGAAACAGAGACATATGTTTCTTCTGTTCCCCAAGCATAAACAGAACACAGAGTTTCCCTGACTAATAAATTTACTTTCATTTTAATTAAAACAGAACATTTAGTTACATTTCCTCTGTTCTGTCAAAGAATTAAATAGATAAATGGCTAGCAGGAGAAAAAATGACAACATTTTCTTTAGTGCCCCAACTGCACGCATAACCGATTACTACCCATCTGTTCACTAAAGGTGTAGGAAAGGCACATCGTATAAAGACTTATTCCCTTAAAAAGGCTTGATAAAATATTTTGGTTTTGATCCCATATCTTCCAAAATGAAAAACATTTTGCAAAAAGTAGAATTTGTCAGTTCTATTTTGGTATAACATTAGATAAGCTGTTGTCATTGTTTTATTCTTCTGATTCTTTCTACCATTAAATCAAAGCTCCTGGAGAGTGGCTCCCCTTGAGGAAATGATTGCAACGGCAATTCTAGATTCTAGCCAAGAAGGAACTGTTAAGTAAAGAGTCACATGCAAGACAAGACAAAAAACTCCACTCACTTTCTCTGGTAGTAAGCCTAACAACTGAGGTTTGACTGATGCATATAGTCCAGGAAGGTTCTAATTTTGCTTTAAGAAACTGAAGAACTGAATTATCAGCCACTTCCCTTGGTATTTTTATTTTCCAATGGTTAATGACTGCTGTATTTGGTAACTCAATTTACTGGCTGTCAGGAGTTTTTAAGTAAATCTGTCCCATCTATGATAAAATGCATCATTCTTTCAGTCATGTTAGAGGTATGTAGGTAAACGGGAGAAATACAAAATGGGACAGGATGCACCCAGCATTGTTGAGTGGAATGACTGTCATCATTGGGGAGATACTCCCTGCTACTGAATAACAGAAAGGTTTGGGTTGGAAGGCACCTTTAAAGGTCGTCTGGTTTCAACCCCTCTGCCATTCAACCCCTCTGCCAGGGCAGGCACACCTTCTGCTAGATCATGTTGCTCAAAGCCCCATCCAAGATGGATGCTTCCGGCAGTGAACATCCACAACTTCTCTGAGAAACTTATGCCAGTGCCTCACCACCCTCCCAGTGAAGAATAAATCTAATGAAAATCTTAAAGCCACTGCCCCTTATCTTATAACTACATGCCCTTGTCATAATTTGTAGGCGTCTTTACATATGGAAGATTGCAGTAAAGTCTCTCTAGAGACTCCTGGCTGAACAACCCTAACTCTCTCAGCCTGTTTTGGGTGGTGCTTCAGCCCTTTGATCATCTTCATTGCCCTCCTCTGGACTTGCTCCAAAGGCCTACGTCCTCATTATGCTGGGGTGCCCAGAGCTGGACTCAGTGCTCCAGGCAGGATCTCATGAGAGCAGAGTAGAGGGGGAGAATCACCTTCCTAAACCTGCTTGTCATGTTTCTTTTGATGCAGGTCAGGATATGGTTGGTTGTCTGGGCTGCAAGTGTACACCGCTATCTATCAAACAAACAGAGAAATTCTTCAGCAACTGAAAAATGGCAAACTACATCCATCCTCCAAAAACAGTGAGAAGGAAGATCGACAGAACCACAAGGCTGGTCAACCTTACTTGAATGTCTATCAAATTAATAGAGCAAGTCTTCCTCAAAAAGCTTTTCAGGACAGCAACCTGACTTGGATTGGGAAGTATGGATTTACCAAGAAAAAGTCTTGCCTGACCAACTTCTCTTCTCTGATGAAAGAACTGGGTGTAGACAGCAGGGGAAATACCTTCCCTTGACCTGAGTGAAGCTTTTGACACATTCTCTCACAATATCCCCATAGCCATACTAAGGACTTTATTGGTTGGATGGAACATAAAGTAGTGAAAGTCTGGCTGGACTGCAAGACTCTGAGAATCACATGTATCAAGAATCAGTATTGGTCTAGACACTATAGGACAGTATGCAAGTTGACAGATGAAACTGCATTGGAGGTTTCTTTGACACTGCAAAACTAAGCTAGATATCTTAAAAACAGACCAGTACTTCCTTTTTCCTTTCCTATATTGACAATAGCAAAAATATTTTCCACATAAGTCACCTATAATAGCTCTGCATGACAGTCACCCAATGAACCAGCCAGTCTCATTTCTCACATGGTAAGAAATTATATTCTCAGTTGGCTGTGCTAAAGACCAGCAAGTAAAAGTCTTAAATTTATAGGATCTGCAATGAGGGGGAAAAAAAAAAAAAAGGCAGAAATTTGCATTTATTACTGAAAGAGCTGGACTTACTTATATGGATGCAAAGAACAGAAGAGGCAGTAAGAAAACTACTGGTTTTACAATATTCAATTTTAGTGCACCAAAAAAGCGTGATCTAAACCCATAACACTATTTAAAATTATGATTGATAAGGAAGAGTTAACCAGTTGTTCCTTAAAAAATTTTTAAGATAGAAATATTTAAAAATAAGTTTTTCAAAGCTAAAAGTTTATTTACTCTCTCTTCCTAGTCCTTTTTTATATAGGGCTATAGATCACTGATCCTTTCTAATTCTTCTAAATGATTCAATAGAAGTGAAGCTTCATTGTTGTAAATGAAAACTCAGTGTACACTATGCATAAATTTATGCATACATCATTTCACTGATTGTATTTTAACACTTACAGTATGTGGACTGTCGTATGTTCAGATGCTTTAAGCTTATACTAGGTAATAGTAATTTCATTTAATATTAATTTGGCATTGACCTTACATGCTGCTTTGTACCATATCTAAAAATATTTTTATCCGTGGCATTTAATGGAATCAGTACATCACCATAACCTAAATGAATAGGCAAAAATCGATCTCTAGCATTGTTCTTTTTTGTCCCAATGCAGTATCAGTATTAATAAACTGACATTATTAAATTCCAACACAGACATTATTAAATTTAAGGTTTTATTTCCATGTCCAAGACCTAAGTCCTTTAATATGCCTGTTAATTAATAATGTATTTTTTCATTTCCTTGCTTCTGCTGTGGTATGTTTTTTAAGCCTATCTATTGTAAAAAGGTTCGTAAGTATCACCGAAGTTGGAAGATAAACCACTCTTTATCTGATGTTAGCTATTAACATGCTTGTGTTAACTTTATGGAAACCTAAGTTCAAAGAGCCTGTTACAGAACATACATTTTCAAAACTAGTTAGGGGACAACTCAGACTTTTCTGCCTGGAAATTGTAGAATTTCTCTGAAGTCCTCATATTACTAAGGGGAAAGAAGAAGGATCCAGAAGCAGAAACACTGCTTGAGAGCAGCTGCCTTTCCAGGTTATCCAAAACCTTTCCCAAGCATAGAGGGGGAAGCCAGCTACCACAAGTTAACCCAGGAGGAGATACACGCAAGGGAAAGACGCTTGAATACCTATAGCCCATGTCAGGGGCTTATACTTTCAAGACAATAATTGATACACAGACATTTTCTTCTACTTTTTTTTCTTTTTCTCTTTTTTTAACCTGGTCACACTTCTACTTCCCATGAGTAGGGTTTGCTCCTCATTTTTTACTATGGAAAAAACTAAAAAACCTCTTGCTGGGTTAGATTTACTCAGTGAGTTCAGCAGTATAACAGGACAGGGAAAAACGCAGCCCTTAACGTCTTTAAATGGTGAGCAAGCACTGGGGACAGCTCTGGAAGGGAGAACACATCGGAAGGCAAAACCATCTGGCTTTCAGACCGGCAAAAGCCAGCTCCAGAACTGATAGATATGATAGCTTTAAACTGCTGATAGCAGGGAGAAGCATTCATATAAATGTATGAAATCAAAAAGTCTACAGTCAACTTGAAAAGCCTTGGTAGAACTTTGACAAGATTTAGAAAAAAAGATTTTTTTTTTTTTTTTTTTGCAAGAAATGTCTCATTTCTTTCACTACACTTTTCCCTCCAACAAAACCAGTGATATATAAAGCGAAACCTTTGTAGATAAAACCAAAAACTAGTGCCTGATACAGATAAGAGAATTATTTTATTATTAAAACTGCCATCATTTAAGCATTTAAAACATCTTAAATGCAGCAAAAGCAAAGTAATAACTGTATAATAATCACACATAGACAGGAAAATCTGCAAATAAAAACCCCCACTGAATAGTTTAAATTTTTTTTTTTTTCCAACAAAAATTCACAGTAATATCTGAAAAGCAGGTTTTCTTCTTAGCTATACTCAAGACAAATCTTAGTTGTATTCTACAATGGAAAGAAAGTCAATCATCTTTATACTGAAATTGGCTCTGGTTTTGAATGTCTTGTATGCTACATGGTTTATCAAAATAGTATCTCATGTCTTCACTGCTGATGTGATCTCGTGAGTTTTCAAAAAAAAATTATAGAATAGACCTATGAAAAGAATGAGTAAGAAATGATGTTTATTGATGCATAATATGCCAAAATTTAGGACTGTTAAACTGATGACTCAAATCAGTCTACTGTGACTAAAAAATGTTAATTGGCTTGTAAAATAGATACTATTTCATAATGTCAAGGAAATACCAAGAACCAGTCATGACTGATTATATTTAGAAACTCAAATCTTACTGATGCCTCAGAGACACCATCATTTTTGTGTACACTGAAGTTTCCTCCCATGCAGTTCTTGGGTAAACCCAAAACAATTCCTGAAAGACATTTCTGGTCTACCTTAAAGTAAGTAAAATGTCTTTGCAACATGTTGCAGGTATCAATGTGCTTTAAGCACTAGTCTGTCTCAGCTGGCACATGTTGAACTGATGTTTTGAGTGAGAGGCTCTAGAGACAAAACTATCAAAATGCTCTTCATTCACAATGTTTCAAAGAACAAAACTGGAATGGTTACAGAGATTACACTCCTGACTTGCCTGATAAATTGGATATAACTGCCACTATAATAAAGTTTAGTCTGTGTCAATGATGACATCCTCAAAATTGAAGACACTCTCCCCCATGTTTCGTAGCTGCCAGATGAAAGATGCACAGTCCTCAACAATACACATTTGCTTTTTCTTATTGAGACAGTCTTCAGATAAATTCTGAAATCTGTTTATTTCTTTCCTCCAATTAAAGAAGCAAGCAAAACAGACTGTAAAGCTTCCAATTATGGAATTCCTATTTCTATAGTATCTTTAGCTTCATTACGACCTTCTCCTTCTTTTGCCCTTTTCCACCATTTGGTTTCTCAGAGTATCAGAATGTGGGAAAATGACTAGGGGTAAAATCAGAGAAAACTGAGAAGTTATATTCACACTCTAACAGGAGTTATAACAGTACAGAAATTTTAGGGTGAAATACAGTTGCATCCCTGGATGGGATGCAGTCATGATGCCTGACTTCCCCCCTCCCCCCACAAGACATGCTAAAGGAAATGAAATGCAGGGTGGAATAGAGTGGAGACACTGCAGCCAGGCTTTTTTGAAATCCTTACAGGGGAGAGACCTTGGTGGTACCTTGTAGCTGATAATCCCCATATCAGATATTAATCAAGGGAGAAAAAAGAAGATGTCTTGCTGTTGAACCAGCAGCCATGGTGAGATCACAGATGTCACACTGATGCACAGCTCCATCCCAAAGCTACCCATCTCCAAAGTACCGCCACCCCTCACAGAGAAGTGTTCTGTATTTTATTGCTTGTATTTTAGAATTTTGCACCAATCAGTGACAAAGGTATGTATGACTGGAGTTACTCCAGCTCCACCTAGACATAGAGAAATAGTGTAAAAGTAAGTTAAGAATGGGACGAAGTTAGGGAAGACTCCATTGTAATTTTTGGAATCAGTCGATGGGCTGAACCTGTCTTCTTCCCTGCAGGGACTCCTATTGGATAAGAACTTCTGTGAGCTGAATGACTATCTCAAGCCAGCTTGTGTTAGGGATTAGAGCTTGTCAGTGTATTGCTTTGAATATACTTTTGCAGACAGATACTATCACTGACAATCCGTGAACCTTAACCTGTCACAATCTTATTAATAAAGAGTGTTCTGTAAACTGTTACTGTGAGTCCTTCACGGGTGCTGGCAGTCTCTGTCAGCAGGTAACATACTCAAAAAAAGATGTGGAGACGTGGGAGGGAGCCTCTCTGTTGGCTTATGACCCTGAACAAGTCAGTCCAATCACTCTCTGATCCAGAAGACTGTTCAGTGAAGGGTCCCCATAACTGGATGCTGACAGACTGGTTGGGCACAAGGATCTCGGCTTTCTTGGCGTGATGATTGTCTTTATCAACACAGAAGGTTTGAGGAAATCGCTTTTCACATGACACAGTATCTTTGGTATCTCCTGTACTCTGTTGCTTAATAGCAAATGAGAGCTTCAATATTAATTTTTTCAATGGAACACATGGTCATTAATTTTATCACTTTGTTGAGTGTTTTATTTTCTTTCTTTACATTCCACTGATTTCAGTGCTGTCATACACCGCAAAAGAGACACTGGTCCCTTATACCATTTTAGTTTTTGTCATCATTATACTAGATTAGCCACTGGATTCTAAAAATGTTCATACGCATGGCCTAATTATTTTAGAGTGAGCAGCTTCCATGATTGCAGTGACTTTCCATGTGCTTGAAGATCTCGAAAAGGTTTCTGCTGATCTCCTTGCAATAGTACACTTTTAGAACATTCATGTAGTTCAGATTTTACAAATGTTATCACAAACTTCAACTTTCAGACACATACCACTATTTCTTCATTAGTTAAAATAATGTTTTCGTATTTAGCAGGAATCACTTGTGACAAAAAAAAAGTTTTTAGTGGGATCTGTATATTTCCTATAATGCTAAAAGAAAAATCTCCAGCAACAAACTGGATCATTTTGCAGTGAACATTAGAGATGCACTTAAATAATTTATGTTAAATATTTTTAAAACTCAAGATCAAGTCTGGTATGGTATTACACTGAGGAACCCCATAGCACATTCAATTCACCATTAACTTCCCTGAATCTAAAACAAGTGAGAGTTTGCCAACTCTTTAGTTCTCAACCAAGACTTAAATCATCTACTTTGAACTGTGCCAACATGATTAATTACAGAAAGAACTCATTAGTGGGACCTCTTAAAAATACAGAGATTAATGGAATGGGAATTGGGAATTAAATTCTGCTACTTTTAACAAATTTCACTGTTGTTTCCACATGCCATTTACAAATTTGCATTATAGTTGGTGGCCCGCTAGCAGTTGGATAACTATAGAAAGTTGGAAATGTGTCAGTAGATTAAAGACAGACAAAATAACACTTATATCTTCAGCAAACAATTTGGAGGTAAAATAGACCTACTGTGGAGATTTATTTTCTGTAAGTGAAAAGTATTACAGTGCTCTGCATGTTCTAGGAGTAAACAATCGTTAGACAATGTAGCTCTACAAAGATATGTGTGTATACCTCTGACTGCCAAATCAAGAATAAGGTGCTTGGGGACCACACCATGCTAAAAGGAAGATATTGAGATGCTGTCACAAAAGTGACTCACTGAAATGATTCAAGGTAACTTCTTCCTATCTCTGTCAAAGAATCTTATGCAATATAAAATATTTAGGGCTTTTTTTCATTATTTATGTCTTATTTCTAGGGTTGAAACAGAGAGATATTTGTATTTTATTCCCTTGAAAAATTATCCCATTCAATTCCCTAGCCTTTCTTGAATAGGCTACTTATTGACAGAAATAGTAAAACCTTATTTTAAGCCTTTTTTTCTGGCACCAACTCTTGCAGAATTTTAGTGAACTCCATATGCCCTTAGTATTAGAATTTCATCCATATCTTTCAATTTTGATGTTTTTAATAGCTGTTAAATAAAGTTAGGTTCAGACCTTTCAGGTATTTTTTTTAATTCATACTATATTCTCTTTGCCTATTTTTAGTGCCAATGTAAAATTATTTGATTTTTCTTCTAAATCATTATTTTTCATTCTTTCCTGTTTGCATTTTTTCTCTTTGTTCTCAGTATAGGAAATGCAAGCTTAAAAATATTTACCAAGTTTTTTTTTTTTACGGTGGATATTTCTTTCATTTGCTCTCACATTTTGAAATTCACATAATTTCTTACATGCGTTTGTATTACTGGCATATTTTTTACGATTTTCTTTTTTTTTTTTTTTTTTTTGGCCGAGTAAGGTTGCTACAGCATTATGTTATTCCTTGAAGACCAAGAAAAGACCTCTTTTAGCTATAAGAGGTGTGTTGGAATATCATATTTTGGGCCCCTTATCTATGTGATTCCTTTTCAAAGGAATGGGTAGATTAAAAAGTTAAAAGAAAAAGGTTCTATCCCTTTTCCATCTTTGTAATTGTCGCTTCAAACAATTGTTACTGAATACCAAGATTCTTTAAAGTTGGCTATACTGAAGAGGAGGAGAATGTGATTGACAGCTTTAATCCCCAAACACAATGGCCCATTCTATTGCCAAAGTACAGCAAGTTCTTTGTGGTCTGTGCAGAGCTTTCTTGAGAATTGATGGGGACCATAAAGTGAGCTACTGCTTTCATTACATTGCACTTCAAATGCAAGATGTATTTCTTCAGCTGCATCTTCTCTGATATAAATACAAACCTAAATTTACTTGTGCATTTCTACACAAAGTAGTACATCACACAAATGCTTTGCAAGATAATGAGTTACAAAACAGCAAGAATGAGTGCACTTTTTGGCATAAGTGCAGGCTCATACAAACATAAATGCTTCTGAAATTGGTTTAGGGAGACTGGTCTTTGGGAAATGACCTATCAGAAAGGCATAGAAAAATTTCCATGAATTCAAAACACATTAAATAAAAATTTTCAAGGGAAATAATTGACTGATGAGCAAGAATGATACATCTTTGTTTCACAAGAAGGAAAGAAAGGTCATTTAGGATGTTCTGAAGAGACAGAAACAGATGAAGTCATCTCAAATGAAATATTCTCTAAAAAAACCCAGAGAAACAAAGATCTCAGCCTCCTCAAATATTTTTTTTTTGCATCCATTTTTTTCTGAGCCTCACTGGCCCCTCAGACTTGAGTATCTGTTGCCCACTTCACAGAGATACAAAAAGAAGGATAAAAAGTTTACAATATAACAAGCCATTCTAATTTAAATTGAATAATTGAGAAGTTTGACCTTTGATACTGTGATTTACCATGTTCTTTGGATGAAATTATGCAAATCAGATGTTTGGGATATTTATTATCTCTTATCTCTGGAGTATATTACTAAAGCTCATTGTTTGAAATAAATGGGATTTAAGTATTTCTTTAAATTATTTGATGAAAATGCATTTATGTATCTTCTTTTTTTAAAAGAAACCTAAGGGGGAAAAAAGCAGACAAGGAAAAGTAATTTACAAGAAGTTCCTTCATCAAAATGAATGTTAATTCACAACTAGTTAGACACAATAGGGGCTGATGAAACAGCAAAATGATACAGTGATCAGTAAGACGACACAGTTGTACTTTTGTAAGTAGATCCCATTTTCTATGCTTCCAAAGCACTGGAGCCCAAGATTGTGTCATCAATATACATATACAGTCTTGAAGGGAGGGTGCAAAGAGGAGGGAGCCCAGTGGTGCCTGGAGGCAGAACCAGAGGTAATGTCCACAAACTAAAATGCAGGAGGTTCCCTCTGAACACCAGGAAACACTTTGTCACCTGTGAGAGTGACCAAACAGTGGCAAAGGTTGCCCAGAAAGATGGTGGAGTATGCATCCTTGCAAATACGCAAGAGTTGTCTGGACACAGTCTTGGAGAACAGGATGTAGGTGTTCCTGCTTGAGCATGGGTTTTGAACCGGAGGTCCCTGCAAACCTTATCCCTCCTTTGATTTTGGGATTCTGTTCCTTTGATCTACACTTATTTCTGTTTGTCACAAAGCAGAGCCACTCTAATTAGTTTTCATGTTATATCAATTTATCGAATTTCAGCCACTAGCACATAAAAGGCTATCCTCATCTTGGACAGTTCCAGCCTCTGTGGTGTGTGGTCTGTACCTGATTCCCCTCCTTGTTCCGTTATTATCTCCCTCCCAAAAGTGTGAAGCAAAACCTTCAGAAAGTATTCCACCAGTAACTGGTAGCTGCTTCTATTTCCAGACGCTCCTCAAGTCTCAAGTTTTTCACCACATTTGTACACTACTGCTCTTTTTTCAGTATTTATTCTTTTCTTTTTATTCTTCCCACATTTCCAGCAGTAATTACCCATCAGTTTCCCTGTAAAATGCCACTGCCCTCTCTTTTTCTTCTCAGGTAATTTAAAAATAATGGGAAAATCCAAAATTTAATCAAATCCATATATTTGTTCCCATACTCTAAGTGAAATGCCAGTACAGAAGTTATTTTACAGGGGGAGTCTATCAAGTAATACACTAGTTACTGCATTGGGGCAAGGGGTCACAAACAAACAAGGCTCTTCATTTGAGTCTGAGTAAGTCAAGCAAAAGTTTGAAACTGAGTGTTAGAGGTGAAACCCTAATTGTGAGCTTATCCTCCATATTCTGTCCTACTGACCTGCTGTTAAGAACTCTTCTAAAAGTTTCTGAGAAAGAGATGTGTTCTTGAAGTTTCAGTTTTGTTTCAAGGTGGAGACATTTCCCAGTCTCTCTTCTCAGAATTGCTACTGACAATTGAAGCTGTCAATTACCTTTTAATATTTAAATATAATCCATGACCTTTTTCATACTTTATTTATCCAATTTTTAAAATTTCAGATATTTTAACTATAGTTCTATGTCTACTACGCTTTGATAGAACAAAGATGCTATACAAACAATAAATCAGATTTAGGACAGAAGATTTAAAAGGGATTGCTTATTCACAAAATATTCTATTGCAAACATTTCCCTCTCATTCAGCTCTTGAACAATTCAGATGTTGTGAAGTTCACACAGTCTGAAATGAAACCTAAAAGACAGCACTGGTTCTTTAGGAAAGCTACCCTGTCTTCTAGCAGATGGTAAAAAATACTTTACCAAACAAAAAGCAGTTAGAGCGGAGAAAGCATAGAAAATTAAAAACAACACAGTATTTTGGGCACTAGAGAAGTCATCAGTATTCCGTATTTTAGTGATGCCAATATAATGACTATAAAGTGCAAAAGCTGTAACCCATGGGCTCAAGCCAGTAAAGAAAAGCACAGCAAGAAAGAAAATAAACAAATGATGACTAGTGCAAACAGACTGGGAAGTGCACATTGATGTGCAGATTCTGAGCATGCTATGGCTGCTCTGTAGATCTGCATTATCACAATCCAGTATGAATCCTTAGATCTCCTTGACTGACCTGCTGTAAACTACAGGCCTGTGAATGTGGGACAAAGCTAAAGAGATAAGTATTTTAAGAGGAAAAAAAAAGGAGAAACACAAGAAAAAAACAACTAACCAACCAGACAACCACCCAGAACTTTTCCCCAATCCCCCAAACCAAAAAAAACACCAGGAAAAGGATTAAAATTTCTCTTTTTGAAACCTACTTCATCTTTACAGTAGTGATATGCTTTCTATTTTCCTTACCTTTATTAATTCAGTTTCATTAATTATCCTGACAGCTAGAAAGCATATGTTAGTAAAATGGTAATTTTGGACAACTTTCAATCAAGCACATTGTCACACTTTGTCACCAAAGGTGATAAAACCTGTAATTTTCAGTTACGTTCTCTACTGACACTGTTCCTATATCTAAAGATCATGCTGGAGTAAATTGAACTCTTCAGCTCTCATTTCAGGGGACTTATTTTTCTCATCTTGGATAATTCTTTAACCTTCTTTTTAGAAGTATTTCATAGCTCTCTTCACATCTTTTTGGCAATAAAATGACCTGAGATATACATTATATTTTAATAGTGACTTTTCTATGTGTGCACAGAAATAATATCACCTTCTCCTTTCTTTTGTTTGGTCCCATTCCTGCACATTCAAGGGCCAATTCAAGAGTTTTTTTCCTTTGTCATATTAGGGTATTAAAACTTATTTTTGAGGCAATTTTCTGTGATGATTCATTAGCAGCTTCCAGAGAGAGTAATTTTCAGAAAAAAGTGTGCCATCATAACAGCAAACTGGATCATGAAAGAACTTAATTTTGAAGTATTAAATTTCCTTCTGTTGAATTGCTCTACTTTCATTAGGAGATAGATTAGAGAATCATTCTACAAGCTGTGTCTTGCCTTTCTCATAATTTACTATATAACCAATGCATATTTCACCTGCATGCTCTCCCAGGTAATTTGACCTGCAAATTACCAATACAAGATTATGGACAAACCTTAATTACTCAGATTTATACTAAAAATTGTAAAGTTGCCTTGATTCCTAGGTAGATATTTTTCTTTTCCCTCAGGTAATCCTGAAGTCACCCCTTTAATGAACATTTTTACAATTTCATTTTTGAATCTGCCTAATATGAGATGATACATAAAACAAGTTCTCTTGAATCAAAATACTGCTCATAAGCAGATAATTTAGAGAATTTGAGTATGCTGTACGATCTCAAACACGTGTATCAATTAGATGATTGACATGGATACCAGAATATATTGTTTATAAATACTTAATTTATGCAGCTAAGGTGGGTTCACGTTGATGATGTATGGTATTTCCTAAACTTTTTTATGCCACTTGAATGATTTCCTGGGACCTGCATGAGGCTAACTAGTCTATACAGATCCCAAAGCTTTATCTCTTTCCATACTATCCCATCTTCTAAGTAATCACCTTGTTCAAAATCAGCCAAAACACTCTTGAAAGACGTGTCATCTCAAGTTTCTCATGGGTTCCTGTTTGAATACCTTTAATTTCAGATGATGTTATTTCATGTCATCCTTCACTACAGATGGAACTCTTCAGTCATATGACAAAGAGGTCATCTGTTCTTCTGTTCACATAGGTTTCTGCCTAAAAGGATGAGTGTGGGGAATAGTCTATATCTGACTACAGAGTCTACATAACAATTACAAAATCAAAGCAGACTCTGGGTTTCCCTGGGTCTGTCCAGTGTCAGTGTAGTAAGGCAAAAATTAATTCTGGCCTTAAGGCAGGGAAGAAGACCAGCTGTCAGTACAGAGATGGAATAAGCTTTTATAAATGGGAATCAGTTCCTCTTCTGTTTGAAGAAGGCTGCTATAAAAATATCCTAGTCAAATATATTTCTGTTCCGAGAATATATGGTATAAATTTTAAAAAAGAGCCGTCATATGAAATTGAGAACACAGTTTTATTCAAATTTAATTAGGCAAGAAAACAATGTAATTAGCATATACATTTAGGATAAATTTTATGAATGTTACATTTGTTTTCAAAATATGTTGACACTTTGCATGTACAAATTACAAAATTGCATTATCCATATGTATAAAAGCTACGTTTAGGTAAAATATACTTCAATCCATAATTCACTGTATAGAGTCTTTCTTTCATAGGCTCCTGAAGTAATGCACAAGATGTAAGAAGCTGAAATGAAATTTACCAGAGTCAAAAGTCTTCCCCCCATGCTAGTAACAGAAAATAAAATATTTTTAATACGAAGAGTTCTACTTTTTTAAAGTAGAATTCAATTCAGTCTTCGGTCAATCAAATTATGTTTAAAGGCAGGATATGCAGTAATTTTAAAATTATAATTAAATTGCACCTAATAAGGATTGTATGTACCAATTCTGAAAGAAATGAAGTATTGATATTTGTCCAATAGCTACTAAAACACTACAAAAATTGAATGTGACAGACTGAAGTCTCAGGGTTTCTCTTTTCCCTATTCAACTCCTACAGGCTAGTTTCTGCCCGCAAAATATAAAGCAACCAAATCCAAATGGCAATACATGGCAGAGAACTCAAGAAGAGTGCTAGCTTACATATTCCTAAGTAAAGACTCAGTTCTTAGAGAAACTCAAAATTAAAAAAACATGTATGAACTTGGATTTTAGCTACAGCTCTATTTTATTCCAGCAATTCTTAAGACCTATTAGTCTCTTCCCATAATTTGTTTTCTTGCTAATATCTCACATTTTATCTTCAGAGTAATTTTGATATTCTGTGTCTTGTAAGGAATAGGTACTTTCAGGCTAAAATTGGTTTTATTAAGTTTATTCCATACGGTAAGATTTACCATTAGTTGGAAGAATGGTGTGGGTTCCTAATAATAACTGTTGAGTAGCTTGTGAGGTTTCTTTTGGTAGATTCAGCTTTGATTTTTATGATCATAATCATAATCATTTTTACCTTTGATACCTTTTCGGTGCCAGCATGTTTTTGTATCCAAGAACAGAAAACATAGCTGTACTAGATGACTTTTTAGAGCTCTTTAAACCCTGTAGTTTTTCATTGTACCAATCTAGTGGCTGAATGTTTATTATTGTTATTAATGTGAAAAAGCAATAGAGGGCAGGCTGATTACCTCTCAGCACAGGTAAGGGTGGTTGTTATATATTGTTAAGCACCAGATGGTAGCTGACTTTTATGTTTGTAGCCAAGTGAGAAGTTATTAGCAAGACTGGTTCGCTAGGCAGCACAAGGACTGTCTATCACTGCAGTGTCTACCTTCAGACAAGCAATAACACTATGATTCCAACTTTTCCATTTAGGTGGAAAAGAGAAAAGATATGATGAAATTTCCCTAAGTCTGCAGAATGCTTTTACTAAACTGTTCTGACCCAAGAAGAAAGGGACAGGGATATCTTGCTGGATAGTGACGTTGGGATTAAGAATAAAAAGAAAAAAACAGAAAAAAAAAGAGAAAGAGAAAGAGAAAGAGAAAGAGAAAGAGAAAGAGAAAGAGAAAGAGAAAGAGAAAGAGAAAGAGAAAGAGAAAGAGAAAGAGAAAGAGAAAGAGAAAGAGAAAGAGAAAGAGAAAGAGAAAGAGAAAGAGAAAGAGAAAGAGAAAGAGAAAGAGAAAGAGAAAGAGAAAGAGAAAGAGAAAGAGAAAGAGAAAGAGAAAGAGAAAGAGAAAGAGAAAGAGAAAGAGAAAGAGAAAGAGAAAGAGAAAGAGAAAGAGAAAGAGAAAGAGAAAGAGAAAGAGAAAGAGAAAGAGAAAGAGAAAGAGAAAGAGAAAGAGAAAGAGAAAGAGAAAGAGAAAGAGAAAGAGAAAGAGAAAGAGAAAGAGAAAGAGAAAGAGAAAGAGAAAGAGAAAGAGAAAGAGAAAGAGAAAGAGAAAGAGAAAGAGAAAGAGAAAGAGAAAGAGAAAGAGAAAGAGAAAGAGAAAGAGAAAGAGAAAGAGAAAGAGAAAGAGAAAGAGAAAGAGAAAGAGAAAGAGAAAGAGAAAGAGAAAGAGAAAGAGAAAGAGAAAGAGAAAGAGAAAGAGAAAGAGAAAGAGAAAGAGAAAGAGAAAGAGAAAGAGAAAGAGAAAGAGAAAGAGAAAGAGAAAGAGAAAGAGAAAGAGAAAGAGAAAGAGAAAGAGAAAGAAAGAAAGAGAAAGATTAAGTTCTTACTGAAGTAACACAGTCTTTCCAATTCTGCACTTCCCATTTAAAAATACGGCTGCTACCACGTTCTAATTTTTTTCTAATTTTTCTTTTTTTGTAATGTGCCAAAGAGAAATGTATTTTAAAAAGACGAGGATCCAGATACTGCAATATTGCACACATTGCAGAGCTGTCATAATACCAATGGGCATCCATCATATCTCACACGTGAACCTCTACACTACAAACCCGACAAGCTTGCTAACATTCTTAATAGAAGTTTATTTCCTCTCTTTTTCTCCCAAATTCCTGGATGCTCTTCCTTCTGTTATCTTGGAAATGTGGGAAGAAGTGAGGAAAGGGTAAAACATGTCATGTCAAAGCGAAAACAGCTGCTAATACGACAGCAGCAAATGCACGGTAGTTCAGAAAATGACTGGCTTGTGCTGTTTTTGATTGTCCTACTCTGGATTGATTTGGATTGTGTTCTATGTCAAAAACCTGCTGAACAATGGAGCATAGGGTCTTTGGCTTTTATTAGTTAGTAACTAAAATAACAAATGAAGGGCTTTGTTTGAAAAGGATTTTGATAGCACATTACAATTGTTACTCCCACTTTCTTATTATAAGGAAGATTTTTCTAATTTCCAGCATCTCAGCAGATACTCCCTTGGAAACAGTCAAAATCAAAGCACAGCCAAAGTAAATATGAGTTTAGAAATAAATCCAAACAGAAAATTATTTTAGACATTCATTTAATCAAAAACCAGTGTTTATACTACTTATAGGCAGAGAAACTGTACGATCTCTTTAAGTTCTGTCTAGAGAGATGTGGCACTGGTGGAGACATCAAAAAATAAAAACTAAAATCAAAGACTGTCCTAGCACTAAAGCTCAGCTAAACAGCACTAGTTCACAATTAAATAAAACAATTCAGCATATAACCCCAATTATCCAGACATCTGGAAAGACATAAGAAAACTTTAGATAATTGGAGAAGTCTGCTGGCAGGCTTATAAATTCCCTGATCCCAAACACAGAGTTCAAACTTGCTAACAGCCTCTCTTGCTAGGTTGCCAAGGCTCAGTGAAGGAAGTTGTATTTGACTCTGGAGTGTATGCCTTGTAAGGAGGATCAAATTCTGATGTAATGACTCAAGCTCATAAATTCCTCTATGGTCATGTCTGACTAGTCCAGTCTCATGTTCTGGACTAAGCCATGAGAAACCGATTTTCTTCCAGTGGATTCTTAACATCCTGAAGATTAGGAATTTTAAGAGGTCAGGAAATGAGAGAGTTTATAAAAGCAAGAGGGTGCCAGCACATTATAGCCAAAATTATAGTGTTATTTAAGTTGATGTTTTTTCTGACAAAAACTCCAGTGGAACTGAGATTCCATTCCTGGCTATCACTGCTCTAACTGATTAACTACTATTAGATTTCCAGATATGTCAGATACCCACTCACGCTGAACACATTGATAAGCATATAATCCCTATTTCCATGTGGTTATCTACTATCCTTGGAGTACTCTATGTACCCTCATTTGTACAAGACTCCTTCAGCCTACTAAGCTTTGCCTGTTCAATTTGGTATGGAGGGAACTAGATGGCAGAGGAGTGAAGGAAAGCAAAACCCATAGGTCAAAAATAAAACCTAAGGAGAGACTGTTCTATCAATCCCTCAGCAAGCCCACTATTCACCAGCTGAACAGCTTTTAGCAGAGACTGCTCAGCACCTCCTAAAGCAGATGGCTGCAGAAATGTTAGCTTAGACTTAAAGTTTTCTTTAAAGTATAACTATTCCAAGCACTAACTTTCTGTTCAGTTTGGTAAATGTCCTCTGTGTTTCAAAAAAGCCAGGCTCCTGCTAAAGAACAGAATTCTGCAAGCAAATGTTTTTCCTCTCCTGAAGAAAAGCCAGGGCTTTAGTGTTCCTCGGCTACTACCCAGAATCGATTTAACCTTAAGCCTCCCTTGCTCTGTCTGAATGATAGCTTTTGATTTTTGCTTGAGAAGTAAAAAAAAAAAAAGAAAAAAGAAATAAAGAAACAAAATGTGATTGAGTGATTGATAGTTACATAGGTTATTTCATACCACTAAATTAGGATGTGACTTTTAATTCTAACTATTTTATTGTATTAAAGTACAAGGATGACAAATTGCCATATGCACAGCACATTCAGTAAATGAAATATCAGTGCATGCTGATCGGTGTCGCTCAGTGATGTAAATGTCGAGCGCAAAATTCTCCCCTTCACATGATGAAGATGCAATCCCTATGCCTTGATGCCGTTATGTTGCAGCTGAGGAGACAGGCTGCATATGAAATTTGGGATTGAGGAATTTAGAGAAGGCTGCTGAACTGTGTTGGGAATAAATGGGCTGATAATGTTTAGCTCAGAGGTAGAAGTGGGAGGCTAAAATCCCTATAACTCCTTCCTAAATTATCTTGTCCAGTAAAGGTACATCTGCATACAAGACCTCAAACACAAGAAAATGAAGAATAAATTAATATCATATTACCCAGGTTTGCTCCTAAACACTCCTGAGATCAACACCGGACAACTGCTATATCCTTTCCCAAAAGAGTAGCAGACTTCAGCAAATCTATCACTTACAACTTAAATCTCTGTTCCTTTCTCACAATTTTTTTCTTAAAGTGACTGAAAGACATAAACTATGACTGAATAATGTGATTTTAGTAAGAGTTCAAAGAATTTAGTAGAATTTTCCAAGAATCTGAATCTGAAAAATTACAAGACTATTTTTCCTCTTGCTATTTTCTTGCTATTTTTGTAGTCCTGAAGTTGGTAGAAACAACCCACTTGATGTATTCATTGTGAAGCTCACACTCAGTACACTTGGGTACAGCTAATACTCAGAATTACCACTGCCAGAAGATACGTATCAAATAATAAAGAACAGTGTGAGCAAGATGTGACGTCTCTGCTTGCACAGAAACTTCTTCACTGGGCTGAGCCTGTTCCTGCTATCTCTGGGGAGAGCTGAAATTTAAGCTGTGCCAAATACTGCAGAGGACTACTTTAGTTTTTTTAAGGTGAACATCAAATACATTTTAAGATGCAAACTGTCTGAATCAAAGCAGAAGCAATGATCTTTTTCTTCCTGCATGACTAGGTCACTGTCAGTGTTAAGTGAATTAAATGCATAATTTATTAAATGGTCACTCTGAGCACTGAAATCTGTCAGAATTTAAACAAATTAAGTTTGCCATCATTATTTCATAAGGAGAGGTTAATTTTAATTATTTTCTTCTTTTTATCTGTTCAGTGCTGTCCACAGGATAATTTTTACAGCCATCCTTCAACTGCTCTTTTATAAGGGGAAACTGAAGTGTATTTTATTCCCAGGACACAAGATCCAGGTTTTACAAGTCCTACCTCATAAGCACTTGAGGCGGGAGCTCCCAAACAATTTGTGGGCATCACATATTGATTGTCTCATTGATAAACGGTTATGTGCTGAAGGATGAGGTTCAGAATTTATCCCTAAACCTTATTCTATCCAATTCCCAAAATCAAATGGTAGTACTGCTCCAAGATAAAAAAGGAAACTTCAGTGGAACAACTCTTGCAAAGCTATAGGTTTCACACCAGGCACTGCTGGCACTGACAGTGAAAACATTCAAGAAAATATGAGGATGGTACAATGCACTGAACCACAAATTGTTTTGATGTAAACAACTCTTCTAGGAGACAGGTACTGCTCTAACTGTTAGCAAGAAAATTAAGAAAAATGTTTATTACTGGTTTTAACTTCTCTGAGATTACTCTGGTCTTACTGTCATGTAGGTAGACTTGTTTTCCCAGAGAGGACTCCCTGCAGAGTTGGCATGCTGGGATCCACTGTCAAGAGAAAAATAAAAGGGAAGCACACTAATTCAATTAGTGGGGGCACCTAGGAGGGCTGATATTGCCTTCCCTTACTGAAATCCATCTTTCTCCTGTTGGTCTTTTGCCACCTTATCTGTTGGAAAGCAAAATTATGACCTCACATCATTCACCTGTTTTCTAATGTCTTAAAGATAAAAATAGATTTTTGATGTTTAATGCAGATGGTGAAAAAAGACAGCTGGTTTGAAATTAAGTTTTAAGATTCTTAAGTGCAAGTTCTAGCTTTGAAGTGTATGCACACACCCATACACTGTTTTGTCTAAAGAACAAGAAGATCCCACGCACATTTCAAGATAAAACTATTCTATATATGAAAAATGTATGTGAAGAGGAAACATAAATGTGAACTCAATATTTGGTGTAAAGTTGACAGATTACAAAGCTCAGTTTTCCTCAGCACATTTTAAAGAAAAGGTCTTAAAGGCTGGAAGAACAAAGAGCAAGAAGGAAGACCTAGGGCTGAGGAGGGTGCAATCAGAGGCTGTGTCTTTCTTTCTTTGGGCTTCTCTATTGCCTTCTTCCATCATCTGCAACACTTCTAACCATCCTTAGTGGGACAGAGCCAGTTCTACAGAATGGGTAAAAAATGTGCCTTGTAACATCTATCTGCTCCTCTGAAGCCCTATAAATCTCTCTAAGGACACCCCTCCACCCCTAACTTGACAGATGAATAAATTAATCTTGAAGGTGAGAAGATTTTATGACTGAAGCCATATTACCTTGCTTTGCCATTTAGAAGAGTCACATATTCTGCTCCCATTACAAGAACACTGCCTTTGATGTTTTGTTCTTTGTAACATGATGAGAATAAAATTTGAAATTTCTTATCATATTGTTATCATATTCAAAATAATTAATGATTAAGAGGAGGGGAAAGAATTAGAATTTCCTTTTTTTATTTTTTTCCCCGAAGAGATGCAACTCTCTTCTCCTACACTCCTGCCCCCTTATAAACACTAAGACATTATCTGGCATTTTGCTGAAAGGGAGCTTTTCTTTATTCTGAGGGTAGGAGGAAAGCAGAGTTGTGAGGTTTCTTTTCATGTTGATAAAACCAGAGATATGTAGAGCTTTGGAAAAACCCAACAACCTTCACACTTGAAGATGAAAGCATCTTAGCTTTATGACAGCTTGCCAATTATATAGACAGAGTAAAACAATATCACCAGGTTATATTTAACTGGCTAACATGTAGTATGTGTGCACAAATAGTAAATAAACAAAAAGAAATATTGATATTAAGTGATTTCTCATTCAGGCAAATTGTAGCTATTTATATCCTGTTTAATTCCTCTACAGAGGACAGCATTATATTTTCTGATCCTGTAGACTGAATTGAAGAAATTTATTTTCAATAGAAGAATAAATAACACTTGACCAACAAAGTACATGTAATAGCTCCTACAAATAAATAGCCATACCAAATGTAACATTTACACAGAACCCAGTCCTATCTCAGTAAGATTGAAAAAGATGCTTCCTTTCTAATTTTTTCCTTTTTTTTTTTTTTTGTGATAAGCACTTTTATGTCATTAGGCATACAACTCTACTGCCATTTTCACATTTATGCTCTAGATGCAGGCAAACGCTGTTACAGTGCTTAATTAGAACCACAGCTGTAAAGTGATGGAGTATCCAAAAGTACAGTTATTGTTAGAGCTAGGGGCTACTGTAGTCCATAAAATTTGCATCCAGATGCTGTAGCTATTAATAAAGCTTCTGATTACCCATATTCTGCATTTTTTTTTTGTGAGAAGCTGACTGCAGCAGGAATCACATCTTTGCATGTCTCTTTTGCTCATTCATCCTGTTCTAAAGTTCCTCCCTGCAACCCCCTCCACTCCTGTAGGTTTCTAAACACTAAGCCTATTGTGGTTTTGTTCAAACAAGTTTAACAACCTTTTCAGACATAGTGTTACTATGACACTCTTCTGATATCATTATAGAAATGCAAATGCTATTATCCATTGCTACTAAGAGCATCTTGCTGAACATCAGTAACTTTGCAGGTGTTTTTCAATTTGAAAAAGGGATATTGATTCACAACAGGGTTTAGATATTAGCAGTCTACTTCCAAGATTAATGAGAATATCAAATTAAAAATGAACCCTGTCTACCAGTTTAATTAAGCAAATCATGTCTGCCGATTTTCTTCTCCACTTCAGAGGAGAGCACAGTTGTCTTTCTTAATTTCACTACTAGCAGTTATCCTCACATAGCCTGAATAGTACTACTTCAGTGGGATTGTCTCCAGCACACCATACCATGCTCTGATATCAGGTCCATCATTTAACCCAATACAGTACAAAATGATTCAACTACCTTTACCGATTCTTCAGTAATTGCAGATGTATGAGTATGGATACTACCAGTCCATCTATTACCACGTCAGACACATGCCTGCCCTCTCCACTTTAGATACACAGCCCTGCACTGCCCATTGTAAAAGCCAAACTCTAGTGATACTTCCAATTGCTTGTGTTAAGTCAAACACCTAGTGCAGTGCTACTGAAACCACTGAGAAAAAGGACACCCACCATGCCAGTTGCCTTTGACTATGACTTTTTGAATTTTTAAACATTTTAAGCTTAATAGAAAGATTAGATTATTGCTAGCTCCCTGCCCATCCGCAGGACTACTTTTGCTATCCATTTATACAGCATTGCTGTGGCAATTATAATTCTTTACCTAGCAAAATTTTCTCTTCATGCAAATAAACAGCTGGAAACAAGAAATCAACCCACTGAAGCCCTACGCAAGTCACATGGATCGGTGTACCCTGCTTGGGTTTAAGGTAGTGTCAGAGGAGAGATCTTTCTTTCTCCAGAAGGAACATTCCTGCATGTATTAGGATGGCCTAATAAATCTCCTCTCCCTGCAGATGATCTGATTCTTCCTGTTATCTTCCAGTTTATTTATAATGTTGACAGGCAGTAGTCTTCTTGTGGATGTTTTCCGTGACAAAGACACTGGTTAAGAATATGGGAGGATGGATCAAGCAGCATATGCCTATAGTCTAGAAGATACCAACAGAAGGCAGAAAAACCATGGTTGAATGGGTCAAACTTTTTTCTGAAAGTTCTGTGAATTTAACGGAGTGCTGAGCCAATCACAGCCTTTAAAGGAATGGTCTTCTAGTACAATTTCCCAGGTATAATACCTTATGTTACTATTACGTTGAAAAACTGTGCATCATTAACAGCAGACAGCATAGACAACAAAATTTAGTATTAATTATGGCAGACATCTATAGAAAATTAAATTTGAAATACCAAGCATTATCCTAAGAAATCTGCTCAAGAAGCCCTCCAAACAATAAATAGTACTTTACCACACATTTTGTATGATGGATAAAAAGTAATTAATCCACTCAGTTGTCAGATAGAAGAAAAATAAGCCATCAGCAATTGGAAATAAAGGAATTATTAACAAAAGCAATTAATGTAGTCTCCCACAAATGATCCCCTGAACTTTCTGTGGTATTACCATTAGATGTACACTGACAACCTGAAAAATCATATTAAATGAAGACAAAAAAGTTGCCATGTTACATGATAAAATTACAGAGTAACTGAATCTCCATCCAATGGACCAGTTTAGCTGTTTTAATCACATTTAAATAAATTAATGGGATTTTGACCATCAGTCAGTGTTTCTATAAAAAGAGTCAGAAAGAATTACAAGAAACAACAAAATTCAGACAGTTATGTACTTCAAAAGCACAATTTTGCAAAACATCTATTTTTAGAGCGTGGAGTGGTTATCTTCCATGTAGTACGAGTTCTATAGTGGATAATGAAGATATTACACAATTAATCCTCCTTTACATTTTTCTTGCTAGTGTGTTTATTTAACCCAATAAAAACATTTTTGATGTTTAAAAACTGAATAATAATAAAAAAATATTTTAAAAATCAGTGTATACCCTTTAAGATACAACAGTAATTTCCAATATCAAGTAAAGCAATAATACTGGCATGAATTTTAATAGACATTGATTCAATAAACATCAGCATTCTGTATTCTGGAGGCAGTACCACAACTACAAAATTAAGCAGTAGAGGTGAAATATGCTTTTAAATTTCCACATATTAAACTTATGGAATGCTCTTCAGAGATACCAGAATATGAAGCTGTGCCTAGTGAAATCTGAACTTCAAATAGGAATTAAGCCATTTCAATTGCTTAGAGCTCTAAGGCAGCACCACAGTCTATTAGTTTTCAACTCAGAAAACTAAATGCCTCCTCCAATCTAAGAAAATACTGAAATAAATTCAAAGCAGCAATTTTGTAATTGAGATAAAATATACTGATTATCACTCTAAGCTGTAATTTAGCAGTTTAACATAAATGGTCAAGATTTAGTAAGGTCCTTTCTTTGCAGTGCATAATCACACAGAGGAAATTTTTTTCTGGCAAGAAAACTCTTATCCTTGGGCTATTTCTGCTGCTGTTGGGTGTTTCCTGGGTGGTTCCTGATATCCAGTTCTCTCTCTATTTTTGCATAACACCCAACAGACACTATCTGAAGCATTGTGACCTGGTTTGCAGAAATAATCAAGGAAAAAAGAACAAAGAGGGGCGAGGGAGGGTGGGGGAAGGGTGATAGGTTTTAATCTGTTTTCTTTTCAGTTTTTTAATCTATCCCATTGTGGTGCCAGAGGAATACCAATGCCAGCAAGGAGGAAAGCAACACAAGAATGAGACAAGGAGAATAATAAACCACTCTTTTTCAGCAACATCCCACATTTTGCTCTCAGTTGTACTGTAAAAGTACACTAGAGAATGTTCAAGTACCAAGAGGAACATAAAGAATAAGTGTTAAGAACTCTTTCATGTAAATACCCGTGCTTTCAGAATTTAATTTTGCCATATTTTGTTGTATATTTCTCTCATTTTTAATCACCAGACTGCCATATCTTTACACTGGTAATTTAATTTCGAATAATCACAGCATTAAAAACATAAAATAATCTATATTACTATTTAATTACTTCATGCTAAGTAAATTTTAAATACTCTGAGTATCAAGACACAAGTATAACTGGCTTGAAGATCTTGTATTGCAGTGCTTTATGTGAAGCTAGATATGTCAATACTTCATTTTCCCTACTAATTGATTGACATGACATGCAAAGAGGAAAAATTTCATAGTAAATAAGGTGAAGCAACTGCCTTGTAAGAAAAGAGTGAACAAGCTATGACTCTTCAGCTTGCAGGGACTTGAGAGGGGCACAACCAGGATTTACTAACTCTTACAGTGGTAAGCCGAACACACAGCTCTTACTTATCCCATCCTGACAAAAACAAAGTACACGGTGCCTGACAAACTGTTTGGAGACTGCTTAAAGAAAGGGAAGAATGTGCCACTCTACATAGCAGACACAGAGTGACTGAAATGTGGAGCCATGGAAGGCTGTGATAGCAAGCTGTATTGGCATGATCTAAAGAGAGTCTGTCTGACAGAACTGGCAGGTGAAGTCAACAAGTGTTAATACTGGGAGGTGACTGGCCCACAGCAAGTGGCCAGGTTCACCTGCCTTCCTCCTCTTCCCTTTTGAATATCTTCTCCTACCACCGCTATTAGAGCAGTGGTGCAGGAGAGCATTTAGGCACTTCCAGCCGGTTATGGTCCCATCCTCAGGAGGCAAAGCTCTGGGGTGAAAGGAGCACTACTCTGACAAATCACAGAAATACTGCCTTCTCATCTTGTCCTGCAGTGCTTGCCACAACACTGAATTACTCTTTAGTTGTTAGTTTTCCACAATGCTTGGTTTTTTTTGGATGTGACAGAGCAAAGAAAAAGACTGCCTCATTTATTTTTAAGTCAAAGAGAAAATTTAAACTTTTCATTGCAAAGTTGAGAGCACATCTGCATGATAATATGTTTCCTGTTTGCATAAATTTAAGTAATTTTCTACTTTCATTCATTGATAAGAGAATTATACAGACCAATAAATTATGGACTGTTACAACTTTGTGTTTTTCACTGCAGTGCCATGCCCTGAACCGATATTCTCTTCCACTGCTTTAAGATAAGATAGCTCCTTCTAAAATACAAACCTAGAATACCATTACTGTTTTTAGACAGATATAATTTACTTATCTTTCAAAGTTGATATATATTCTTGTACAGTACTATTCATTCACTAGTGCTTTTCTCTTAGACCATGATAAGATGGAAAATATTTATAGGTTTACAGAATTGATCTGCCTATTTATGTATGTGGGACTTTTTAATGGAAAATTGGATGTATTTGTTTTGTGGGACAACATAGGCTCTTATATTCCAGAGTGGGTACTTTAAAATTACAGATACCTGTTCACTACTAAATTTAAAATGCCTTTGAAGCAATTGATTCGATAAAACTCCCAGATGAATTGGTAGGTAATTCTAGTTGTTAAAAAGGAAGCATTTTCTCCTTCTAATTTTTGTCCTAGGTGGGATTAAATAAGCATACAAAGATAATGTGTAAGATCCCATGCTGATCCAAACACATTCTTCCAAATTAATTCCATCTACAAACATGAAGGTGTCAAATCTTCTTTCCACTAGATACTTTTCTTGGTCTTCCACAAATACTCAGAACACTGTTTTCTATAGGCACGTTTATTATTTTTCTCAGTTAGAATAATTGATTTTTTTTTATTGAAAGCCAGGTGTTTGTCAAAGGTAAACAGAATACAGAAAGTTTAAAGTGTTACAAAAAAGGACTCGGAAATCTTCTTAGACGGATTTGAATACATTTTTGCCACTTAGTTTGTTTATGAAATTCTTAGCAACTGTGGGACCTCACCATAGTGAGTGAAACAGGGTGCTGTACTGCAGAAGTCACACCAACAAATGTGTTTATTTCTGACAAAAAAAAGGCAAGCAAAAGTGAAAGAATTTGTTTAATCATGTTTTTCCTCTAAGTCCTAATGCCTAAAATACCTGGCCAAGGAAAACATAGCTAAATTTTTGTTTCTTAAAAGGAGTACTGCACACTGATTATCCTGATTCTTTTCAATTTACAATATATTATAAGAGTAAAAATTCTGAAACATGATTTCTATTCATTGCAACAATAGAATGATTATGTTTTTTGTGCCATAATTAACTCCTTTGAAAATAATTGAAATCTTTAATGCAATATCATAAGGAGCATTTGGCTCAGCAATATGAATGTAGGCCAGACAGAATTACCAGCAGAAGAGCAGGAACTTCAAGAAAGTAGCTTCTCTGCTTTCTGAATTATCTATAGATCATGCCCACTGAAAGCTGTGTTTTCCCCCTTTCTTACTCCCCAGTGATATTTATGAGGAATATCTATTTCCAAATCTGCATAACTCAAGGACTCTGCCATAGGTTAAGAATTATTTCTGTAGCTAATCCTTGACACTGTTTTAGAGAGTACACTTCTTGCATGAGTTGCAACATGCAGATTTCTATGAAACCATAGAAACTATGACAATCAAACTGTGTCATAAATAGTACTCATGAAATGGATGTCATCACCATAAATGATAGCTGAACATTTGAACCTCCTTTCTGTATATATTTTCTTTTCATCTGTCTTTGTTCTGCAGTAAATTGTAGTGCTCAAGAAAATAAGATGGGAAACCATAAAGCCCAAAGATAAAGCCTAGAAAATATAATTGAAGCAGACCATGTTCTTCTACAAAAGGTTAACCCATATAGAAAAATCTGTCTCCCTTGCTCTATGTCCCAAGACAACAACAACAATAATAGCAGTGTAGTAGAAGTGGAGGCATTCATATCTGTCTTGCACCTCCTTAGTCTGCGGGAGAAGAGGAAGGTGGGAAGGGAAAGGAGGGAATGCAGAGGAAAAGGAGGGAGCAACACACAGCACACCACAATATAAAGAAAAAAAACCAATGAAACAAAAATTTACTAGCAAGTTCAGCAACATAACTGACAATACAGCAGATGTGCTGATTTGACTGCACTGGTTTTAAACAAAATTAAAAAATAAAATTGCCAAAAAGATACTAAATTATAATCCCACGTTTGAAGAAATTACAGAAAACAGGTTTATTACCGCCACTCTCACTGTTTAATAACTGTGCTTAAAGATGTCCAAAAAGATTTAAATGCCAACATCAAAATAAAGCAGGGCTTTTTATCAACAAATTACCAACAAAATTGCCTCAAACCCCTGCAGACTTCTGGCTCCTTCTAAATAATTAACAAAATACATGCTAGTAATCTGACACAGTTAATAGCATAAAAATAAATATGTTCAAAATTTTATAACATTTTTCTGAATATTTCAGTAAAACTAAGAGCGCTGACTTCTGATGTACCAGCCAAAATCTGTTCTTGCTGAATTCTAAAGGCAAGTATTTTATTTCCATCAATTTAGTGATTCTGACTATCAAAGAAATTTAAACTACTCTAAAGGAGATCAGAAAAACTACTGTCAATGGCATTTCTTTAGATTTGTATTGATGTAACAGGATTAATATGTAATCCTTGGGGATATGACCACACCAGCCATCTTTCACAAGAAATATTCTACACAAGGCAGTAAGCATGAATCTAATACCATCTGAGAGGACTGAAGTGTTCATTACTGTCCATTTTCTTCCACCTCTCCTGCCCAAATCACAAAACTGATTTCTAAGAGACGATTGCTAAAATACAATCTCCTGCAATGACAGTCTTTCTCCCATGAAATTATATCAATATGTCAGAAAAGAGCATCCTGCATGCTTGAATGTAAAGCAGGTTGATGCCAGGAGCAACACATGCCTTCACTGCCGTCTTCTGATTCACAAAGATACGTCAGTTCACATCCTGTGATTAAACTTCACCTGTAAATCTATGGCTGAATACATGACATGATCTGTCTGATTGGTTTACATTTCCCCATCATCCTCTTGCCATGAGGATCCCTGTGAAACTCCATTCTCCATCAGAGGACCAAAATATTTCATTGCAATCAGCACAGATACCTGCAGGCACCAACAGGCCTTAACTGCCCAGACCCGCCTCACCGGGGACCCTCATTCGTGCACCCATGCACATGGATCTGGGAGAGTCTAGATCAGGACTGAGACAGCTGCACTTCTCAGAACTACAACTTTTCTCAGTCCTGCTCCTGGCTGTTTCTTCACTGTCATTAGGATTTTCCAGACTAGCTTCAGGCCTGATTTGCTAACTCATCTTTTTCTGGATTGCTGACTGCTGGATGGTCCTGCCTTTCCACCAGTGGGAATTCACTCCCAGATTCCGCACTCTTGTGGACCAGCCCCAAAACCCATATTGGAGCAAAATGAAGGTGGCTGTCTATCCAGTAAATCTAGTTTTATTACCCATCTTATTATCAATGAGACCTTTCTTGATTTTGAAATCCTTATTCAACTTTACACGTTAAAAAAAAAAAAACAAAAAACAAAAAAACAACTTTCAGGAAAAGAAAGGAAAATATACATTATTTTTGAAGTCTTTAATTTGTTAAAATATACTTTTCATCCTCACTTTACATAAAATACTGATGACAGTATATGACAGCAAAATATCGTATTTAAGTCCTTTGAAATTGCAAAAGATATTTTAAGATATTTTTACATAAATCCAAAATGAAAAGGTATTGTAAGTTATTAGTGACCTTGTGCAAATGTGCATTAAAAGGTTTTCACGCAAACTGCATAAGTATTACAAAGAATTATATCATCTTAGAACTTTTTTATGTGGGTATGTTTATGGATAGCTTAAGAACATCTATATTCTACTGTCCAAGCTAATTTTTTGATGAATAGAGTTCAAGTGAAAGAAAGAAAATACTATTAATATTTGCTAAACTTGAAAACTGTTCATGTCCTACTTTCCCTTATTGCAAGTATTTAATGTTACCTTTAGCCAAAACTAAAGTAAAGACAATACAATCCATGTAAAGATATAGAATGAATCAAATATAACTCTTAACAAAACCCACTAGTTTTATACAGTTTACCAGAAACTGAAGAAGAAGAGAAAATATGGAAAAAATTGTCGAAGCTTGATGTCATTGTACTCTGTACAAATACTCCTAAAACCCCTGTATGGTTTTCTGGGTACTTTTGTTGAAAGCAGAAAGCTGGGATCAATCTTTAGAAGACACTGTCTTCAACTTCACAGGACAGTTTCTCAGTGCAATCAGAATCACAGTGAACTTCCAGCTGTGATTAGGGACAAACAGACAATACCACATAGTAAAGCTTTCATATCTGCAGAAAAAAGAACATGGACTAAGTAGGCAAGAGATTCATCATAAGAAAAATGAATGCACTTTGATGCTTACATTTTTTGGGAGGACAGAAGAGAAGCATATTCCCTGTTTCTATCAACTAATGAAGGAATACATCTAAGACTCTAGGAAAATATGATGTTTTCTGGTCTACTTATGTTTTCACAGATGTTCTAAATACCTTAGGGCCTTTTTTATAAACACGCACGCTTAGTATGCTGGGGGTTGTAAAAATCTGGTAAGATTTAATTAGCATTTAAAAACATCCAGACAGTTATTTGAACCATATTTTGTGGTAATGGTAAGGGACGTCTCTGAAAGCATAGACAGCAACTAGGCACCTAGTTACTATTTATTGCCTTTGTAGATATAAAGAGTATTCTAGGGAACAAAAGAAATAACATCACCCTGCTAGGCTGAAAAATTCCAATTAAGTGATATCTATTACCATCCTACCACACTCTAGTAGCTTTATTGCTCTTCAATCAGAATTTCATCAATAATTTGTTTGGAATTTGAACTAAGAATGAGAGAAATGGAGATGGTCAAAAGTGCCAGAGTAAACAGATATCCTTTCTCAGTCCATGCCATAGTTTCATGCTCAAAAACCTCAAATCATAATTCTGCATGAAGACACCACTGGTAACTGAACCTTTGAATAGAAAGCTTTGAGTGGAACTCAGGTCAAAAATAAGAGTTGATGAGCTTTGGAAGAAGGAGCAGGAAAATGAGGAGAACTACAAGGATGTCATGAGGTTATGCAGGGATAAAACTATATACATAAATACCTAAAGGCCCTAAATAAAATAAAAAAAATTCTGTAAATTCTGTAAATACATCAGCAACAAAAGGAGAGTTAAGGACCATCTTCATTCTTTATTGGATGCAGAGGGAAACATAATGACAAAGGATGAGGAAAAGGCTGCCTTCTTTCCCTCAGTCTTTAAATGTAAAATAGTTGTTCTCGGAGTACCCAGTTCCCTGAGCTGAAAGACAGGAACGGGGAGCAGAATGAAGCCTCCATAATCCAGGGGGAAATGATCAGCTACACCACTCAGACACATACAAGTCTAAGGAGCTGGGTGAATCCACTCAAGGGTACTCAGGAAGCCGGCAGAAGTGCTTACAGAGCCACTTCCCATCATTTACCATCAGTCTTGTCTAAATGGGGAAGTTCCAGTGGAGTGAAGATTGGCCAGTGTGATGCTCATCCATAAGGGTCAAAAGCAGGATGTGGAGAGCTACAGGCCTGTCAGCCTGACCTCAGTGCCAGGGAAGATTATAAGCAAGATCATCTAGAGTTTCATCACATGGCATGTGCAGGACAACCAGGGAAAAAGGCCTAGCCAGCATGGGTTTATGAAAAGCAGGTCCTGCTTCACCAACCTGTTCTCTTCCTGTGACAAAGTGACTGGATTAGTGGATGATGAAAAGGCCATGGATGTTCTTTACCTGAATTTAAGCAAAACTTCTGACACTGTTTGCTACAATGTTCTGGAGAAACTGGGCTCTCATGGCTTGTATGGGTATATCCTCCACTGGGAAAAAAATTACTGGATAGCTAGGCCTAAAGCGTGATGGTGACTGTAATTAAGTCCAGTTGGCAGCTGGTCAAAATAGGCATTCCCCAAGGCTTAGGTAAGGGGATAGATCTTTTTAATATCTTTACCAATGATCTAGATGAGGGAATTGAGTTCATCCCAAGTCAGTTTGCTGGGCTGGACTGTCGATGTGTTGGAGAATAGGAAGGCTCTACACAGGCTGGATTGGTGGGTTGAGGCTTATTGTATGAGGTTCAACAAGGCCAAATTCTGGGTTCTGCACTTGGGTCACAACAACCCCCAGCAGCACTATAGTCTGGGGGTAGAGTAGCTGGAAAACAGCCCAGTGGAAAAGGACCTGGGCATGCTGGTCAACAGACAGGTGAACACGAGCCAGTGTGTGCCCAGGTGGCCAAGAAGGCCAATGGCATCCTAGGCTTTATCAGCAATAGTGTGACCAGCAGGACCAGGGCAGTGATTGTACCCCAGTACTCGGCACTGGCTAGGCCACACCTGGAGTCCCGTGTCCAGTTTTTGGCTTCTCACTCCAAGATGGACATTGAGGTGCTGGAGTGTGTCCAGAGAAGGGCAGCAACTCTGATGAAGGGTCTAGAGCACCAGTGTTATGACCAGCTGCTGAGGGAACTGGGGTTGTTTAGCCTGGAGAAAAGGAGGCTCAAGGGGAAACCTCTTTCTGGAACTACCAAAAAGGAGGGTGTAGTCAAGTGGGGGACAGTCACTTGCCCCAGGTAACAAGAAATAGGACAAGATGAAACATCCTCAAATTGCACTGGGGGAGGGTTAGACTAGATATTAGAAAAATAAATTCTTCACCAAAAAGGTTGTCAGGCATTGAGACAGGCTGCCAAGGGAAATGGTTGAGACAGTATCCCTGTAGCTATTTGAAAGTTTTTAGATGATGCACTTGGGGACATGGTGTAGTGGTGGATTTGCTAGTGCTCGGTTAGCACCTGGACTCAATGATCTTAACGGTCTTTTCCAATCTGAACTGCTCTATGAAAAAGCAGAAGAGAGTGGAAACAAAAGTCCTCTTAATCACTCTTTTTTCCTTCGACCTTCAAATTTTTACTGCCTTTAAAACCATACTTTCCTTTCATTTTTAGAACTGTTGAGTAGTTTCTAGAAGATCTTTCCAATACCACCTCCAAGAAAAAGTTGAGAATCAAACCATGATTTGTTCTGCAAAGTTCTGAATTCTCTAAGTTCTTAACTTAGTCATAGCACTATAAAGCCTAAGAAGTTCTTTCAGTTTTTCACCTCCACAGCTTCAAACTTCAAAATGACACTGTAGTGCAGCAGCGAATGATCAGCAAGAGAACTTAATGTTCTGAAGTCAAGCTGACCAGTAAGTGTCAGAAATAACTTGTGCAGTCATGCAGTCATTACCATAAATCACACATTAATGGAAAAGCTACAGGATAAATCAGTTAAACATTCTACCAGTCCAGAAAGCAGGACATGATTTTCAAACACTAGATACAGATAATCATAAAACAGTGCAGGTTGGAAGAGACCTCATAAAATCCTAAATCCCCACCCCAGCTCAAAGCAACATAAAATGATTACAATTGTTAAGAGAAACAGGGAAACCACAGCATTTAAACTTACGCCTTAAAAATGCTATGTTCCACTAAAGCAAAATAATAGAAATGTAAAATTCATCTTGCTTATTGAATCAGGGAATAAAACTCCTATCTTTATCTCATTAACTGGTTAATCCTGAGTGTAAAAGCAGAGAGTGCACTGCACTCTTCATCTTCAGCAGAACTAAACACAGAGAGTCGGTCTGACTCTTCCCTGGAGTGCCAGAGCCAGCTAAACAAAGAAAAATAATCCCACTGGAAATTAAGTTCTTGTTGTACTGTTGATATTTATGTATTATTCCCAGCACAGGCTGCTTTTGATTTCTGATATAGTATCTACTGCTGGTTAACTCAAATTAAATTAAAACATTGTAACAAATAATGGATGGTTTATTAATGGATATATATTCCTCACTAATTGACAATATTAAAATGCTAGGTGACTAACAATACTTAAAAGACACTCCAGTCTTAACTGGAGGTTTTGAGGCAGCTAATGCTTCAGTTTCTTCATTATGTTTCTATTCGTCTGATTTCTGAAACATGGCAAGTGCTAAGACACTGGTTCTCCTGCTGGTATCCTTCCAACCTCATTTCACTTACTGAAGAATTGCCTTCTGTTACTTGATAATGGACTTTAAAACAAGATCAAAAGTAAATTAAAATTCCAAATTTTTATACAAAATCTTGAAAAAGTTCAGGAAAAAGAAAAGCTTTTTAGAAAAAAGTTTTAGATTGTAAATATTTATCAAGCACTATTTGCATCCCTCAGTATAATGATAATCAGAACACAGAAACTTTCCAGAGATTTGTTTCTTGAAAATATCTCCAATCCCAACGGCATGCAACATCAGAGTAAAATTGGAACGTTGACCATTCCTGGTGGCCCAAACAGTAGTTGAGAAAAGAATAGGTAAAAACCTGAACCACCAACAAAAAAACCTCACCCAAGAACACCTTGAAATTTTAATTGTGTGTTAGCAACAGTAGAAATTCAAAATATAAAATTTAAAATATATTATTATTCTCTAGCGAATGAACAATTATCACTTACAGTATAAACTTTGTAGTTGCAAATTTATACCAAAATTATGCTTTGAAGAGAACAACATACAAGCAATATTTGCAAGCAAATTAAAATTAATAGAACATGTCATTTTTAGTTTGAAATTACTCTCTAGACAATGTTTCTACATAGAAATGGTTGAAGATTTTTTTGCTATTTTATTTGATGCAGAAGACTAACCAGATCTACTTGTTAATATTCTTGATTAAAACTTTCTGCGAGTAATTACATAGCAGAGGGTCACTTTTTCTGTAGCACAGACATACACATTTCTATGTGAGGATCACAACTACTTTTGTTATCAAGCAGAAGTACCAACATACGCTTAACCGGTCCAAAGACATTTACATGAAGAAGTACACAAGCCTTTCAGATTTTTTATATGAAATAGTTAAATAAATAAACAAATCCAGAGAAACTTGGTCCAGACCAATTTATTATGACGCACTTGCACAATGTCCCTTAGCATCACAAGATGGTCAAGGTCTGCAAAATGTAGTTACCACAAGTGGTCTTTTTCTGAGACTACATAACTGTCTTGTTGCTTGAAGCACAATGTCTTATCATGCTCAAATTTCTGCATCCAGGAAACAGGAATAAAACTATCTCAAATTGCACATACATTGTGATTATGGAGTACTTTGAGGTCTATAAATCAGAACCGTTTTCTACAGTAATTTAGAAAGAGAGTGGTTATGGTGAGGAAACAATGCGAATGTTCAGGCCAATGAAAATCCACAAGTGTTATAAGAAAGAAACAGTCAGCTTTTGAGAGTTTGCAGGTTTATTTACAGACTTCATGCTGCATTCTTAATTAAGTTCTAAGCCCTCCTGCTTGCAGGGTACAACAGCAACAACTACAAATACTGGCTACATTAGAAAGTGGAATGAAAAGAGATTACAGAGGGAAGCTATCAGTATTGTGGACCCTATAACCACAATGTACATTTTTCATGGCTTCTACTTCTAATTTCATCCTGTAATGAAGTGCCACATAACAGCTACAAAATATGGGGTCATGTGCTTCCAGGGAACATCTTCCAGTTTACTCTTCTCAAACAGGGAATAATGTTGAAATTGCTCAGTGATGCAAAGCAGAAAGTGATAGTTGTTAAAGACAGATCTGCTTCAAATACACTCCCACAGATATTTTGCAAATAAATAACAGGTGAAATTTCAGATTGAACATATGTAAACCTCTTAAATTTCAGAGTGAATTTCTTTAACCCTTATAAAAATGTATAGGTGGGTAAGAATGGTGCCTTCATTGACTGACTTCTGAATGTCTTTAAATGGAGCTCAAATCTGTGAAAAGTAGCCTGATGTCTACCTTGAAAAATTTATCTAAATCAGAGAGAACTGAATTCTGATATTTACTTAAGAACAAAAAAAATCCCTCTCTAATAACACATCAAGGGTTACCAAGCCATCAGTATACATGTACTTAAATTTAGACATCTGAGATTTAAGTCATGAAATGTTATTTCATCTACTGCGTCTAACCTGATTGAAGGTTTGCAGATTTTCTACTCTGCCTCTGAGAAGAATAATATAATAAGTAAACACTGTCAAGTTATTTAATGAAACCTGGAGAAAGATTAAGAAATATTAAGAATTATCTTCATGTATTGTGCTTAGGCACATTGATAGATGTATCTGGGTTTTCACAGAAACTGAACAAGCGAATATTGCCTAAGATAAAAAATGTCTACAGTAGGAAAAAATTTTTGTAAACTGTTCTATATAATTTTATGATTTTTTTTCCCAATGAAAAGTTAAAAACTACATTAAAATTCAAGACAATTTAAAAATTAAGTCCTCTACAGAACAGGAAATTCTCATTTACATTAGCACATACTTTTTGCTCCTTATAAGCTAACCTTAAAAGAAGAATGCAGAAACTGAGACGGTTTGCTTATTATGTATGTCAGAGGAGTTCAAAGGAGTTCCAGGGAAAGACAACCATTTGAAAGCTAAATTCCAAATTCCCCAGAATTCTTAGAAGCAGAAGAATAAGTCACAGAGAATTTCAGCTCATATCTGGTTTCCAGTTCCTGAGTCATTCAGTTTTGTCAACAGTAACTTTGGAGGCATTTTCACTTGCCACAATTAAGCAGTTTTGCATCTGTATATTTTGGCTGGTCAATAATTTAAAAAACCAAAACTATCCAACTATGCAAATTTCTTGTTTTCACTGCAATTATATGAAAATATAAAACCTTCTGCACTCTCATTTCAGTTTTTTCACAGTTATTTGTGAAAAATAGGCATTTTCACAAGTGAAACAGTGCCATCTTGTGTATTATGGGCTTTTTCACTTGTCAAAGTAGAAATATTTTTCCCAAGGGACATTCATATATTTTTTTATTTTCCCCTGAGAATGATACCAAGTCCGATAGATGAAGTTTGAAATTTAATGATGAAAATAGTTGTTCAGATTGTTCATCAAGCCACATTAAAATCATATCTTCCATTGAAGCAAGCAAAATGAAAAACAGTTTTCAAATGAAACACCACAGGGAAGTTAGATTCAGTTCTTCACAAACACATTTTAATAATGTAATTTCTTGGACTGCAGTTTCCCTGCATAAGGGTTTAGATTCAGTTTTAATTAACAGCTTTTAACTTTGATTTATAAGGGATGGAGCTCCATTTATTTGATATCCCTGAGTACCTATGTAACCACTCATCATACAATTTTAAAAGTATTGCTGACCATCATTTAAAGGAAAAATGTAGCCAAAATAAGCTTATTTTCAGTTTATAGATGCTATTCTAAACTCTTAGTGTTGTAGACAACTGGAAATATTAAATTGGTACTATAACATTCATAAATCATATAAAAATGAGCAAGTAATAATTTTAATTAATGGTTCACATTTGCATTCATTTGAATGTCAAAAAACCCTAAACCCCACAAACAAGCCCACAAAGAAAATTGTTTAACAAATACTAATGTGGATTCAGAATAATTAATAACTCTAGAGCACCTTTGGATGAGTGCTTTCATAATTTTAAAATTGTGTGGTGACATGTACTGTCTATAATTTGGGTAGCTGTCTTAACAGTTGACAATTCAATGCTTTTTTTATCCATAAAATTATTAACTCCTACTGTTTAACTCAAACCTTGCTCAGAAAAGCAAGCTGAAGGACACAGCTACAGATAGTACAAGACAGTCAGCAACAATGATAAAATGAATATACTTTAAAAATGAAGCTAAATATGTCACATATTTCTAAAATTTTGACATTTCAGTGTTTCTTAAACTTCTTGTAAGTTGGCACAAATATTAGAAAACTTTCAAAACATAAGCAGATTTTTGTAATCACAGATAAGCACACTGCACTATCGAGCCACATACTTCAAATAAAAACAGCTATCATCTGAAAGGAAGATTTCTGGGGAATAAAACACTAGACAGATGGCAAGATTGAATGTCATGAGCTGATATGTACCCTAAAGGTAATTATGAACTGAATCATGTTTAGATTAGGAAATAAAAACTCAGTCTATCACAGGCCTAATCTCAGGAGTACTCCATGTCACATTTTCAACTTGCTGTGCTGAAACTCCTAGAATTATAACTCTAGAAAAATTTGTATTCAAAGACCAAATATAATTTGACACAATGCATATCAAGGAGTTGTACTGAGATTAAGGAATAAAGGATAGAAACCTTTATCTCTTCTCTCTATTTCCCATGCACTGCATAATATACACATTTCCAAACCAATGAAACTAAGGCAATCAAGACTGATTTTCTGCTCACACTTTGCTTGCAAATCACAACCCTTAAGGTATTCTAAAATTTTCAGACAAGAAATCTAGCATCTCACTAAGGAGAGTAAGCTCTCAAAAGGTTCAAACTGATATTAACACATTTCAAGATATTAAATATGTCACTCAGCTCCTAGAAGCAATTCTGGTGATGGAAGTCCCAAGCCCCTGAGCTACAGAAGAGCCCTGACGTAGAGACGGGATTTCAAGTATCACACCAACTAATTTAATCTTCTCTGGGCATAGGTTGACACGAGGACAAAAAGGTACTGAAGTAGAGTAACACTGAAATGAACAGCAGTTGCAGTTAATGGAGGAGGGACTTGCTGTGTGTAAATAAAATTGCTTTGCACAGAGGAGATGATGAAAGCAAGTGTCTCTAGGTGGAAACTTAAGACCCCTGAGCTTAGCTCTCAGTTTTGCTAAATTTCTATCACTACAATTGACATATCCACTACATATTTCTACATATGGAAATGCATGTACATGCACACACATACATATAAATGTGTCTTTTGTGTATACTTACAACATGTATGCATATTAAGTCATAATATATCAATGTTACAATTTTGAGACTTTGTTTTCAAGCAGAGGTAATCCATTTAGGCAGAAAGCCACGGACCTCAGGGTCCAAAGTGGTTTGAACAACTTGTTCAGCATATTATCACACCCCTGTCCTACCTGTGCCTCCATTTTTCAAATGTAGAAATAGGCTTCCAAGTCCATATAAAGTTTATGCTTTAAAAATATGAAGTTTTAAAAGTTCCTTTGTATATCACTAGACCAAATCAAAAAGCGGTCTCCAAAAAAAATCCATTAAAAGAAAGCCAAAGCACATCTATAAGTTTGATTTTGCTTTTACATCATATTCCAACAATTTCCACAAAAGTAATTTAGTTGCTGAAATGCAAAAATAAATCTTTAAGGATCAAAAGCCAACTAGGTAAACAATACAGATTTTTCTAGCTGTACTGCATGTAGTAGAGGTCACTGCATGCTAATTTACTCTTGCTTCTTTACATAGAATAAAAAAAAAATAAACAAAACCCTAAACTTTACGGTCACCCGATATTACAAAACACTTTGCTTATGTATATAAGTTCAATACTAAATTGCATTTAAAATACATGATTAAAATATGCTTGTGTACTTTGCATAGTACTGTTTGGAAGCTGCAGACATAAGAGTAATTCGATTATCTGATTATCTGTGATGACTAACTTGGCACGCAACAGGGATACATTAGAAAGAAAATAGGTGCTACTCCACAAGCGTGTAGTGACCGTATTCAGATTTCAGTCAAGCTCATATGAAAGTGAGAGCTCCATTTCATGATTATAACACACAGTGTTTTCTGCATCAGGTACAAAATAAGATCCCATCACAATAATAAGCAGCAGACTGTATTTTAAGCTTTAAGAAGCATGCAAGTGCTACTAGGACCTCAAAACATGACATTCTAATAACTGCATAGCTCATGGAACCTGATGGTTGTGTACCTGGGATATTTGCAGTGACAGCCATCCTCTTAAAATAACTTAAATTTTTAAAATGGATATACAAGGACTATTCGGAAGCTCAAGAGCTGGTTTTACCTTTATAATTGTATTATTTTCTTTTTTGTTTGTGTATCATGCAGTAAAGACTTCTGACTGTATAAATTAATTTTGCAGTTAGAGGAATTTGTATGTACTTGCATTACCAAGGATGACTTATTAGAAATTCCTAGGTAAATCATTCACATATCAGCCTAAAATTTGCAAAAATTAAATTTTGTCTCGGATGTCAAAGTTGATTTTAAAAGAGTTTTCAAAACACTGCTGATTATTTCTTTACTTTTCTTTAGCTTTGTTTTACGTCTTTTAAAACATGATGATGGCCTGAAAATTCAGGCAACTTGGAAATAACTTGTAATAAGAAGGATGTCTGTCTCTTCTCAAAGGTAACAAGTGATAGGACAAGAAGAGATGGGCTCAGATTGCATCAAGAGTGGTTTAGATTGGACATTAGGAAAAAATTCTTCCCCAAAGGATTGTCGAGCACTGGAACAGGCTGCCCAGGGAAGTGGTGGAGTCACCATCCCCGGAGGTATCCAATAGATGTGTAGATGTGGCACTCAGGACTTGGTTTTGTGATGAACTTGGTAGTGCTGTGTTAATGGCTGGACTTGATCTTAGAAGTCTTTTCCAATCTAAACAATCCCATGATTCTATGATACTAAGGTAAGATCAGGCAAACTGCACCCATTGAAAAATATGGGTAAGCTGTCTGAGTTCTGTAATTTTATCTACTGTATCTCTTCATGCCATCTCGTATATCTTAGTGAAAAGTCAACAGAAGCTGAAAAAGTGTGGCAGTAGAGAAGCAAATGAGGCTACACCAGCTAATAGATTATATCCTTTGTCTTGAGTGGCAAATCATTAGTAGAATACAATTTAAGTATGAGAACTATCAAGATAAATTCTTTACTTCCAACTAATTTACTACCTACATACCTCCACTGTGTTCATTGCCTAAGGCAGACAGATCCTCTTTCACACATTTCTAGGCCTAATCTCTAGTAAAAACTAATTTTTTAAAAGTAAGGTTTGGGCAGCAGGTTAGTAGGAGGGAATGGTAAAATAATTTTTCCATGCAATGGATGTGTAGTCTTTTAGTCACCGCAGGTAAGAACTTGGTTAACAAAATAATACTGCAGATATTGTGAAAACAGATCTCAGTGCAGGCTGTCAATGAGCCACACACTTCAGAGGAAAAGGTATAATAACACTGAAACCCACTAGATTTAGAGGAGATAAATGTTGCCTGTAATCTCACCTGCCACTAGATAGAGAAGCACACATATGCTAGTGTGATTGATTAATAAGCTTCAGCTTTAACTTTTAGGTTTGGTTAATTATTTACTAATAACATTTCTAATTATATTATTTACCAGTGTTGTGCATAAACCAAGTTTTAAAACTATTTTGAAGCCTGTAAAATGAGGGCAACTCACATATTTGTAATAAATAATGCATGTCTAAGGAATATGCTCGTTTATTGTTTCAATATTTTGTCATATACAATATCCATTGAGAGGACTCCTAAAATTACAATAGAACTGGAATCTAGCTTCTCATATATGTTTCTTCAATGTTTACTTTTTTTCTCCCCTCTTATGGATCATAGAGCACCAAGACAGAATTAAAATCTTGCATGAAAACCTTACATGAACTAATACTGTTGACTCAGTAAAGATTCTGCTGCACCACATTATATCAGTTGGCCCCATTTCATTATCCATCCTTAAAATACGTCACCATCTTACATAAAATCAGATCATTACTCCTTTAAATTTAGCTCATCATCCAGAATTACTGGGGTTTTTTTTAAATTAATAATAGGATTTGATGAGTTGGAAGGGATCCAGAAGGATCATCCAGTCCAACTCCTGGCCCTGTGCAGGACACCTCAAAAATCACACCATGTGCCTGAGAGCATTGCCCAAATACTTTTTGAACTCTGTCAGGCTTGGTGCTGTGACCTCTTCCCTGGGGAGCCTGTTCCAGTGCTCAACTATCTCTCAGTGAAAAACTTTCTCCTGACATCTGACCTAAACCTCCTCCAACTCAGTTTCATGCTGTTTCCTTGAGTCCTGTCACTGGTCCCAAGAGTGAAAAGATCAGTATCTTCGCCTCCATTTCCGCTTGTCAGGATGTTGAAGACCACAGTGAGGTCTCCCCTCAGTCTCCACTTCTCCAGGCTGAAAAGACCAAGTGGCCTCAGCCACTCCTCACACATCTTCCCCTCCAAACTCTTCACCATCCTCATTGCCCTCCTTTGGATGCTCCCTAACAGCTTAATGTCATTTTTGCATTGTGGCACCCAAAACTGCACGCAGGACTCGAGGTGAGGCCGTGCCAGTGCAGAACAGAGCAGAGAGGGACCAGTATTAGGTAGCTCTGTTCTCAGAAATGGTTCTCAATAATCACTGCTGTAATACCAGTGGAACAAGAGCTGTGCTTGAGTTGAGAAAAGTTGTACAGACAGTAACGATTCACTCATAGAGGTACCCAAAACAAACAAACAAACAACACAAACAAAACCAAACAAAATTCTAAGAAACCCAACAGACATAGGTTTGAATGAAAGTTCAGCCTTCAAATTTGCTGCTCTTTAATTTAATATTTTCCCTCATGAATAATGATCAAATTGTTGTCATAACTCCAGTACAAACCAGTATAAACTTTTTTTAACAAAGTAACATCTGTAATAAGCTATATATCCTCACTATGTTACTTATCAATGAAGACTAAGTGTGTGAAAGCCAAGTGAACATGACAAATGAATACTGGGAAGACCCACTTGAAGGGTTATCAGTCACTGTGATTTCTAGAGTGCAAGAGGGAAAGACTGGTAGCTCTTGCAGTGCTTTGCGGGTGCAGGGACATGACTGGACCTTCGCAGCCTTCCTAAAGAACACTCACCTCAAGTAGTCCACTACATTTTGGTGAAGAGGACAACACTGAGTTTATAATAACGGCAAACTCCTCTTATTTCCATTAGCCAGTTTTCCACATAAATATCTTTCAAAATGCTGAAGAAAATGTCTGTGCATGTAATTTTCTGTTTTTATATGTGTTTTGATAACACAATTATCAGCCACTGCTATGGTGCATTTGAACTGGCATTTTAAGGAGATTCTAATGAGATGCAATGGAGCTTGGACACCGCAGACGATAAGCATAACTGAGCCAGTATTTCCAATCTCCTTCTCTACCATTTACTACATATCATGTGGTGCAAAGACGGCACAGCGTTACACACGTAAGTGAAATACTTGAGATCAAATTAGTTTTCAGAACAAACACATATACAATCAGAACAAATATGCTGATTATTGGAAGAACATCTGGAAAAAGAAAAAGAAATAAAACTCTAGGTAATTATGTATTTCAAATATTCACGGCAGAGGAAATAGAAAACATAAACACTAAGACCAGCACTAGTGTCGACTGAAATGTCTTCCACCCAGACTGCTGGGTTATGTCACTGAATGTAAATAGAGACAGCATATTATAGTTACGATCATTAACTTTGTATTTCAAAAAGAAATTGCTGTTTAGACCTTATAATTAAGATAATGACCTACTTATTTTAGAAACAGGATGAAGAGGGAAAAATCATAGCATTTCTAAATACACTTGTGAGCACAATTTTATTTTGTCTCAAATAAATATAACTAAACTAAACCCAAAGAATTTCTACTCATACTGCCTAATCTTTATCTTTCTCAACTATGAAAATGGTCCAGCTTCTATAATCTCATGAAATTTGTTTCTCTGCAAGTGGAGAATCCAAATTTAATTCTAACCTCGTCACTCATCACAGCACATTTCCTGAAGAACGGTACCAGAAGAGTATTTTCTCAATAGGTATTTTTTTAATGGAAAGACATAAATGTGAATCACAAAACCTTAAGCAAGGTGTTAAGGGGAAAAAAAAAAAAGTGATTCAACTTTTATATTAGAATGAAAGAAACTAGAAGCTCCAAAATATACACTGCATCAAAAGATGTAAAGAGCTAGATATTCTTCACAGCGATGTATTTAAACTAGTCTCCTACTACACAATCTTCTTCCCTAAAGGAAAGCAAATTAGTGCTCTAGCTGATGTTCAAGTGCACCTCTGAAATGGGATTCATGCAGCATTATCATTCACATTTTCGTAAGGGTTCCAATGTCTTACTCTTTTCACTTTGTCATCTTCACATAGGATTTGCGTGTGTGTGTGTGTGTGTGTGTGTGTGTGTGTATTTTAGCAGATAATGTTAATAATATAGGCTTCCAATATACAATAAAATCCAAGTTCTGAAAACATACTGAAGAGCTTCAAATGTGCCATGAGATAGATTATCTGTCTGATTGTTCTACTTCCCAAGTAAAAGGTCTTCACCTATCTCACACACTATAACAACCCCTGTTTTGGGGAAGCATTTCTTGATATTTAGCTTTGTATCTCCTATTTCTGCAGCGTGCCTTAGTAGTTAGTGACAACTTTATCATTCCAGTAGTCCTGCATGTTACAGTCTTTTATTCGAATTACTGCTTGTTAACAGTCTGTTATCCAAATATAAATGCCTAAAATCACCCTTATTTATATCATTTCTGCTTAAGACTGCTGGCACTGGAAACACATTGTAGGCACGGCTCTAATGAGACATGATAAAACAGGTCCACCCGTTCATAAGAATGACTGAAAGTCAATTTTAAAATTCCCTGAGGTCTCCCAGCATGTAACAGAATACAAAACCCACCACATATGATGAAGACAGCTTCTGCAGAAGTTTGAAAAATCAACTCCTCAGACATGTTCTGATGTAACTCGTGCTTTAATATACATGTATGTCTAGGTGTAATAATCAGAGTATGAGCACACTGATCAATTTTATGCACTAAGTTTCTGAATATTTAATGGAATCTTTCATACCAGTATTTCGGGATTAGTTAAATTTGCTGAACACAGGTGCTATCACCATTTGAACCATCCAGTGTGTCCTTGAGCAGCTGTTCTAACAGGAGCACAGTCACACACTGAACTTTTGGGTTTTTTTGTATCTCCCTCCCTTTTGTGGAGGTGGACAATCAAGGGTGCCCTGAATGACACACATCAGTAGCTGAATGGAGTTTCAAGTGATCAATGCACCTAAATACTGGTGAAGAGGGCAGTGAAGAAGACAGAGCATGGCTCATCTCTGTGGTGCCCAGTGACAGGCCAGCAGACAATGAACACAAATTAAATTACAATAAAATCTCTTTAAACCTAAGAAATAATAAAAAAAGGTTCACTTTGGGGGTTATTAAACACTGCTACAGATTCTGGAAATATCAATATCTTTGGAGATATTCAGAACCCGAGTAGACACAGCCCCAAGCAAACTTGCCTTAGTTGACCAGGCTCTACACTTTCTACTACACTTTTTCCTCCTCCTTACCTATTCTATGTTTTGTTGTTACTGAAGAGATTTAGGCACCAGCAAGTG
>VZTF01003560.1:0-90758 GCA_013397755.1 Cnemophilus loriae | reverse complement strand
AGGGAAAAAAAAAAAAATATATATATATATATACAGGGAGGGAATTCCTTGCATAATAACAACCTCCTGAAGCAGTAAGTTAACATTAGCCAGTGTAGTTACATTACTAAAGGACCTGGTCAAATTAGTGAAATAATGTTTTAGCACTTCTTCGACACGAATTTTCCAGCACTGCTATCACATAATAGTCTTCAGATTGAAGAGCTGTAAATTTAGGCCTTGATGACATAATTCTTTGAAAAATATGACAAGCACTTGTCAGTTAATATTTGCCTTTAATCCTTCTTTTCTCCTTAATACAAGAAATGAAATATTGTTTTGAACCTGAGTTATCAAGAAGGCTTATTAAGAAGGCTATGGCTCAAAGAAAGATAGAATTTTTTTCCTGAAGACCTTTTTAATTTTCGTTGTTTTTAGTATTCAATAACTTGTCCCTAATAACAGGGTGTCACCTCTGCTCACCACTGCTTTGAAAACTGGCTAATATTTAAAATGTGGATCAGTGAAAAACAGCAATGTATCATGTCAAGAGGATGTGTCTGTTGAATGCTGCTGGGATGAGTGCTAGGTTATGTTTTAATGAAATTCCTCAGTAGTGATCTGAAAAAAATTATAAAGATCATGCTAATGAGATTCACGTATCCAAACTGGAAGTTGCCTTACAGACCAAACAACACAGAAAAGTTTGGAATGTCAGGAAGCAAAATATCTTGTCATTGATTTGGAATATTTTCCATTATCTGTCAGATTTTTAAAAAATCAAGTGCAAAAAAGAAATTTTAACTCACTAGGGTTTTTGGTTTTTTTTTTTGAACCAATGTGAAAATGACCAAGAAAAAAATGGTAACTAAAGGGATAGATAATTGATAAGAAGTAAGAAGTAAGGTAAGAAGAGGATAAAAAAGTATCCTAGGTTTAGAGTGGCGTTATTGAATGAACCAAGTTTATATCAATTCAAGAAGAATTCTGTTACAGATTTTCAACATCCTTTTTTACCTTACAGGAGAAGTATCAGATATTTAAGGAATTAATTCTTTGTCAAAATATGTTTGAATGCCATAATGAGAAAAATCGTATGGGAATAATAAGAAAATTTTTTCAAAGCTTAGGTGAAAAATGTTTCTCTCATGCAAATGTATCTAAGAAAATGTTTCAACCAAAACCAAAATATTTTTAACTTTATTATAGTAAACAGACCCTCCATGTTTCCTTATTATCATATCACTATATTACCCAAATATTAATAAAATTTGTGTTGAATTTCAGCTCTATTGAAGTCAAGGGTAAAGCTTGCTTTCTGAGAGTGACAGTTTGGATGAAATGCAAAATTTGGCACTAGAAATAATAAAAGGCTACAAGTTTTTCCAGAGACACTGAGCAATTACCTTTTAATTTAGTTTACTTTAAGAATTTTCCTTCAAAAAATGAAATTTGAAGTAAAGTCCATGGCAGTTTCGTAAGTGTTTGCAATAATATTGTCATACCTAATACAAGAAAATACGTTACAAAGTGTGTGAAAGCTATGTGAACTGTATTGATTTATTAAATGCATGTTTTCTTTCCCTACTGCTGTACACAGATGATGAAAATGAATTTTGAATTTTCTCGTCAGTTGCAGTTTAAGCAATCTCACTCATGTTACTAGAATGTGGTTTGTGCTTAATTTACCTTAAGCAGAGGCTAAATTTCCGTAACCTTTGCAGTTCTGTTAACACTTTTTCCTACTCAGCAATCTTAATGAATTCCTCTTTCTATCACTAAATTACACGGATCTGCATTTAATTACGAGAGCACTTACAAAATGAAATAGAGGATAAATGAACTCTCATTTAACCTTAACACCACTTGAAAACCATAGATGTCAAAGATTAATAATAAGTGTTCAAAGCTTAAACCTTCTTCCTCTGGAACTGCTAGAGTCACTCTATCAAGAAGAAACACAATGAGACTTTTAGGATTTGGCAGACTATGCAACTATGACCAGGGTATTTCTTGTTCTGTAGATCGTTGATCATGTAATGTAACAAAATGTAAATTATACAGGCAATTGCAAAGTACCACATCAGAGAATTTTTAGATCACCTGAGGAAGACCTTGTGGAAGGATAATTTTAATTTGCTCCGTAAAATGGAAGCCTGGACATTATATGTTAATTAGAAAACTCTCCTGCAAGAGAGCAACACAGAATTTTTAAGAAGCGATTTCACTAAGCTGATTTAACCTTCAGAGGCTGTCCTTAGTACACATGTATTTTCTCTTTTTCTTGCCTTAGCAGTAAATATAGCAAAAGACAGAATTTAAGAAATTCAAAGTACCTCAGATGAGACAGAATGAAACAAAGCTGCTGCATACAAGGGTTTTAATTAATTTGATTTATCTTCTGTAAGGTATTTATTTAACCCTGTATCATGTTCTGATTGCAATTTATAGACATTTCAGTCTTCTAACAAAAAAGAAAAAAAAAAGCAAAGACCAAAACAGACACTCTTGACTTGTTACATGAAGTAAAAGTCAAATCTCATTGAATGAAATATCACACTCACTGTCAAATTCTAAACCCAATGACCTTATAAAGAAAGACTTCCTGAAATACACAAATACTAACAAAAAGGTTTCAGTACAATATATCTGTTGTATTTCTCAAGTAGAAGCTATTTATACACATAACATTCCATACACTTCTAATTTAATATAAACAAACATATTGCAACATGTTTCCTTCAAATTCTGATCCCTTCTAAACCAAATACTATTCTGCAATTTGCAGGGTGGGGAAATGGGACTAGGAAGGACTTTGTGTTGTGCCTGGAATACTACCAAGCTCCAGGTTCTCAAACTAAAGGAAAAAATCCCCAAAACAACAAAAGCAAATGGAGATGTAAATGACCCTCTCAACCATCACTCGCTGGAAGGAAACTTACCCATACTGTCACTTTAAAAGTGTAAGTTCAATGTTACTTGGAAACAGTAGTTAATACATTACTGGGATGGATGGGTTTTTCCCCCCTCACATGCTTTAACTGCAATGTTCAGTCAGCTGTCAATTATATATTGTCAAAAACATAAGCTAGCTTGGTTACAGAAGGAGTTTAGGTATGTTTCAACAGCAAAGTCATGTGCATATAAAGCCCTGAGTGGGTGCTTGCTTGAAAATGCTTACATTCTACTCTCATTTGCACCAGTGACCTTCTGTTTCTCTATTAAATCCTGTATGTTTGTTTTTAAAACCTCTAGTAATGTGTTGTTATTGTCTGTGCTATTTGTTTTATAAACTCACTCCTTTATTACCTTTGAAAATTAAGACTAGTCAGTCTCCCCAAAAACAGTCACTAAACCTTTCCCCCAGAACAGTCATAATTGTAAGATGATGTATAAATCATCTTGGACAATAAATAAAACACATCTGCTTCACCCATTGATAACTTGCATTATTATTTTTTTTTTTTAAGTTACTGTAAATATTCAGAGTAAAAACAATTTTGCATCACATTAGGAAAGATCCCTAGAATAATTATGTATTGTGAAACTTAGCAATTCAGATTTACACTACAGGATCATATCAGATGCCGATGTTCAGCATAAGTCTTTTTAATAAGGATTATACGTGTCTATCAATGGCAGAACAGGATATTAAACCCTCTGTAAATAATGCATTTCTTTTTCAAATTTGGATGATGTATAAACCTGCTTTCAAAAAAAATTACTTTTGTGTATCCACTTACTCGCTTATATTGAAACATGAGGTCCAGTTTAATTCAGTGGGACTAAGAAGAGGGGCTAAAATTTATGCAGTTGTCTTCTGCTTTCCAGGTATCAATAATTATTTCACTGGTGCAATATAGCATATTGCAGGGATGCACGAAGTCTCTTAATTCAGACGCCCTGAGGAATTTTGGGATCTAAATCACAAAGAACTAAAATCCTCCACATATTCTGAAAAAATTTGACATGAATGAAAATAAAAAGCTCCTCACTGCAACTATGTGCACAAAACGTAAAATAAACTATTCATGAATAGATCACTGGTTTAATTCAATTAGAAAAAAAAATATTCAGTGAAAATTCTGGCATGTAATTTTTTCAACTTAAAATTCTTCATTGCAGCAAGGAGAGATGGATTAACCTATAGGCAATACAGAAACCTAATAGAAGCAAAGCGTGAAGGGTCACGTAATTATCTCAAGATAAACCATTATAAGGAAAAAAAAGAAGAAAAAACAATACGAAGAAATAGTCTCAACCATTGCAAAGTGGTCTGTCAGTCAAGGAGAGTCTAGAAAAACTAAGAATTTCTAAGAAACTAAAACTCTCTGCTGGGACTTGCTCTTTGGAGAGCTATACTGATACCGGCCAAAGTCAGCAATGATGAAAAAACATTGGGATCCCTTTAAAAAAACATTGGTAACTGCTGTAGAAAGTGACTTACAAAGTGACAAGCATGTACAGACAAAGACATGCCTATATGAGACTGCATCAAACCTAAAAGTAACTGACTGCCGAATTTATCTCTAAAATGTTGGTACAAGTTGTCCTGAATAAAAGGTTCTAAATAGAAGAGTAAAAGCTCATGTGACAAGACCAGCAGGTATTTACTGGTAGCTGTCAAAGATCAATGATTTTTCTCTTAGCTGACACATGTGCTTTATAAATGGAGGAAGGTGAAAAAGGAGAGTGAGAAATCTTCCATCCACATGTTTTAAAAAATTGAGGAAAAATATTAAAGTTTCTTTTTTTCATTTGTTTTGTTTTGTGTTTTGGGGGTGATGAGGTGGTTTTGTACTCAGATTTTTTTGTTTGTTTGTTTTATTTTGTTTGGTTGGGTTTTTTTGTTTTGTTTTTGTTAAAGTGATCCTCTATACTGCTGAAAGCCACAGGAATAGAACTAATGATGACACCTATCTAGCTCTTCATGCGAATATGTCTTCACAGACAGCATAAAATAGAAATGTCCAAATATTTATATTCATCTCATTAGCCTGTATGAAGTATCAAGTTTATCTCTCTTTTATTTCAAGCTATTGTATGGCTGGCAATTCTGGGCAGCAGCTGTGTTCTCACTCACAACTCAATTTCTGCTCACAATTTTAACTCTGGAAGCAAATGAGATAAAACCCCTGGCTAATGACTAGTAAGATGACCTGTCAAGGATTGTTAGCATCCACTACTTTTCTTTTTTATATCATAACAATGATTTCTGGAGACATATATTGCACAGAAACACAAGCAATTTTAGAAGAGATTATTTTTTGAAGCATGGGTGTTTACTTAATTTCTGCTTTCTCTCCCTCTACTTGATGAAAACGGCAACTCTTGAGATTTGATGCATTCAGATCTATTACTGAGCCACTATTTCAGAGCTGAGCACAAAAGAAGGCACTTTGGAAAAAAATCATTCCTATGACTCTAGACTCAACAATCAAATGGATGCAGGTACTTGTTTTAAATCTTTGAGATATGCATTGTATCTAATGTCTGCTTCTTCCCCGGTCAGATCAGGTGCCAGTAAGCCGTTCATCTTGTTCATTACAGCTTCTGTATAACTTTGGATTAGAGCTTTCAGACTTGGATTAAGCCTATTCTTAGTGCTTCTAAATCAGTGTATTTGATTTTCTTTTTGTCAGGAGAAATGTTGTAGCAGAATTTCATAGGGCATCCCTACTATTTCCTGCATCAAACATGACACTAAGACCTCTCAACAGAAACAACTTCAAAACTAACACAGGCATTAAATTGTCAGTGCATTTCATGACACTCAGAAATCACAAATGGCAAATAGGACATGAAAACCTGTAGGTATGAAACAGTATCAAAATGTTATTTACACAATGTTTCCTAATTTGTTTGAAAGCATATATATATATATATATAAAACAGTCAATTTTTACTTCTTGCAGATGTATGTCTGAGAACTCTTGCAGGATATCAAAAACATAAGCAAATTTTTAAATGAGGCACTCAGGAACTAATTTCTTACTCACAATTGTAAAAGAAATCTCTGAGATTCAACTCATGCATAAGTATCATCTACCACAAAGTTTTACAAATTTTTCTTCTATTCTCACAGCCAGGCATTTCTTTGCATGCTGCAGCCTGCTGCTGCAATCAGGTGTGTGTGCTTACAGCCTTGTCTAACCCTTGTAGTCCTCTCAAGAGTAATGGTAATCTTATATCAGCCAGCAGTCTCTCTCACGCACAAATATATCCTAAGATACAATGTTAAGAAAAATATACTTTCTTGTTTTTTCATTCTTAACAACAAAATTCCTAAAATCTCAAAACTCATGTTTTAAATATTGCATCCTATAAATTTAAATCAGTGTTGAGCAAATACCATCTACAAAAAGTAAAAGAAAATCAAAAACAGGAAGAGGCTTCCTAGCAATAAAATAATAAAAAGCACTAATGATTGGATCAACCTCCTTCAGCTGCAATGTACGGCACATCAATCATAATACATTTTATGAAGAGGAGTGAAAGGTTCTTGCTGTGTTTTACAGTTTTACACAGAGACATCCTTGTATGTTCAGTTTGAAACACAGCAAATATTTTTAAATTAAGGACCATTTTAAGCTGTGTCCTTTGCTGCATTTATGAGCTTTCTATGTATAGATATATGAGGCACCCATCTCATTTTTTCTTTCTGCTGATCTCTTTGAATCACATGCGCTTTGGGTCATGCCAAGATCTCTGTGTGTTTGACCAGGCATTATAAAAGCTGTCTTCTTGCTTAATCTCAAAGTGTCTCGCCAGTATTTTGACTTAGTTTTTCTGCCTAAAAATTTTAAATGCACCATCCTTTTACTCACGATGGGTCCTGTTCGAGACTAGTTCTAAAATAATTTCTTTAAATTAGACTCCTTCAGACACATGGACTGCAAACGTGTCTTGCAGTTTCCTCATGCGCTCTGTGTTCTTCCTTCCTATTAGACTACACTCGGAGATATATCTATGTGGATGTATTGGTAAATAATTCAGATAGTGTCAAGTCTACAGCTCATTTAATTAGTTACTTTTCCAAGTCCAGGGAGCAGAATTTTCTATTTGTCAACATCTTAATCTCTATTAGGTAATGAAGCAGAGGGTGATGTCACCTAGGAAGCTAAGTGCTGATATCAACCAGCCCTGTGACCTAATTACAGACCCATTAAAACTGACATAGAATACAGAACATAGAGAGATGCTCAGTGTATAGTAGATATTTCCTTTCTGGTTTGCCTCAAGTTAATTGTGTGCTATCTATAGATGGCTGGAACGTTATCTCAAGAGCAGGGACTGATCAGCTTCTGCATTCGAAAACTGATCCATTAAAAAAAAAATAGAAAAAATTCCCCAGAGCATGGGCCGAATCTGGACACTGTGATTGTAGCGTATTAGGAAGAAATAAAGCTAGTTCATATTCCTTTTCAGGAAATCTTACAGGTTAATTTAAACACTATTTTGCTTGAACTTGAATGTCTTTTAGAATTAAACTCAGTTCACTGTAAGAAACAGAAGGACCAACTAGTGTTTCCATTGGAAGAGATGTTCTTTCCTAATCCATATTTTGAAAGAGTTGTACTACACTATTTAGCTGTTTCATAAGAAAGCAGCGTAAGAAACACCAATCATAACTGTAAGAAGCAAGCATCTAAAACCACAAGCAAATATTTGTTGGGAAAAAATAATTCATATTGCTAGCAAACCCATAAAACTAGAACATAGAAATAGTAAAATTTTCAGTAAAAACTGACATTTGTGGATTTGTACTTCCAAGAATTCAAGTGCTGTTAGTAGTATTTGCTAAGCAGCTCCCATGTGTACTGAAAGGAAAAAAACCCATATCTGTAGTTTTTTTCACTCCCTACAATTTCACTGGAGCAGCTAAAAAACAATAGCCACTTTGAGTTATATAGGTCAAGGGAAAACTGGTAATAGAAGTCTGAATTTCAATGTATTTTTGCATGTGTTTAAATAAATTTTAAATAAATTAAATATAATAATTTAAAAAATTAAATAAATTCTCATAAACAAAACTGAAGACTGTGAAAACACAGACAGCAGATTAGTGGGTGCCAGAAGTAGCCAGTTAGAATCAAACTCCTGTGTACAAACTGACCCCTGCTGATCAGATCACACCCCAGTGCGTGCTTTGCAGGTGAGAAACAAGCCTGCCTTTCACTCTCAAGCTGCTTCCAAGGGTGCAGCTTCTGCAGTAGAGACCAGTCAAAGTGGTGCCCAGTTGCCAAAGGCAAGGACCCTGGATCACCACCGGCTGCCCTTGGCAGCTACTTCAGCCCCAGCGTGGTGAGGCTGCACTCTGCTGCCTCTGCATGAAGATACACCTCCTCTACACAGGAAGGCATCCTGTGTAGGCATCCTGTCCTTGACATCCTGGCCATTTCAGGTTGGAATCTTATGCTACTTCCCTCAACAGAAGTGACAAATACAGTTAATTCTTCCTTTCTTCCTGATTCATCATGCTGTTACATTTCACGTGCAATCCTCACTTGTACTTCCTCTGCTTTAGTCCTAGAGAGGAAGTACCAGCCACTGAATTTACAAAGGAAAGCAATCTGATGAGTATTAAATTCTTTTCTTTATGACTCCAAAAGGGAGCACACAGGCTACTTGAAGCTGAGACTGATTTCACAAAATACCTAGGTTTTGTACTTCTAAACAAGAAAGGTTGCACAAAAGAAAACTGGAGACAGGTTCCAAATAAACCAGCTTCTACTTCAGACTAGTCATAGTAATAACTGAATTTTCACTAAGTTTTCAACTAGTGTTTAGAAATTGGTCTTGACATCCTCTTAACATATTTGGATGAATATCTACTATTTTCATGATTTTTCAAGAACACTTGCATATTGTGGTTGTTACACAATCAAATTAATACAATTTTTGGACACACATAAGCAATCTGAAATGGTCTCAAAGTATTATTTTTCTTTTTTCAAGACATACAGCATGATAAATTTTTGATTAATTCCTCTGCCTTTTACAATATTATCTCAAATGATATCAAATCCTTTTAAACCTGAGAATAATATGGATCAGTTTATACTGATTTTGAAGCCAAAAATGATTTTGAAGAGAGCAAGAAATTTTTTGCAACATAATTTCAGTTTTTAAAGTACTTTTAGAGTGGAAAACCTTGAAAAGCTCATCTATTCAAAATTTAAGTTGGCAGTTTTTTGTATGCTTCATCAACTTCCTGCTTTAAAATGCTTTTCAACTCCATCTCACAAAACACACAAAATATCTTGCGATATTTCTGAATTTTCAGGGAAGTAAAATACCAATTAGTCCTGCAGTAGGCTAAAATCCAAGGTTGACTCAGAGTACATTACTCTAGGCAATTAATTTCTGGGTTTATATCTTGAAAATTAAGGCCAACATCTAGCACCACTTGCAAGACGGCTGAGTTCCTTTAGCCGCATCATAAATATACACCTGTCACAAGGTAAGTCTGAAACTTTCATTTGCGTTTATCAAGTCAGGCTTTCACACAGACACGAAAATGTAGGCTGCCCCATGTATAAACCATTTTAATGTAGTAATTTTGAAAGGTAAATATATCAAAAGAATACAGTATGCATTCGGTACTTTAGCAAAATTATACGCATGTGTTTATAACCATATAAAAAGGCAAAATATGCATAAGAGCACTGGGAAGATCAGGTAACTTCATTCTAAATCAGAGAAGCAAAATTAGATATCTGGGTTTGGAACAGACAAATCTAAGTTGGACTATTGGGCATGGAGCAACCTAAAATATATTAATAAGCTACAAACAGAAGTTTCACTCATCTGGTAGAGAGCCTCTGTGGCGTTTGCAAGTTTCCATTTACTTATTTCATTTAGGTTTATTAAATCAGTAAGGCAGACTCTTTCGGAAGTACCAGCATGAACTTTGTTAGCAGTTCCTTGCACTGCTTGCTCAAGAAGGCCTATATCACCAGGAGGAAGTTTTAAAGCACAGCTTCAGATAACCATACACTCATTTTTTAAACTCTAATATGATGTCTCAGACAAAGATTCTATATATTTATATATATACACACATACACACATATGTACACCAATTATTTGCTACAAAACCTACCTCTCCCTTATTCTGATTATTATACAACAGAAAGGCTCTCACATGGGAAAGTCAGAGTCTTTTCTGCCACCAAGGACTATGTTTACCATTCTATAAAGCGTCAGAAATGTTGAACTGCATATTAAATAATCCACTCAAAATCTATTTGAAATCAGATGGTAACCTGTCCATCACATAATAGTCTAAAATGACAGAAATACTAACCCGAGTAAACTTAAATAATCTGGTAGATGGAATCAGAAAGGGCAGGCAAGTTTTGCTTCTTTTGTTTTTCCTCATAATATACTATATTTGGTCTGCTGTTTTACAATTATATCTCCATAACTCAGAGAAAGTGAAGATTTTATACAGGCTTAAAAATTATATAATAATAAACACTGCATGGGAATACCGAGGGATCAGTCTAGACAAAAATACATCAATGTCACAAATACGTCTGAGGCTAAAGCACACTGATTAAAAATTATTAAATATTTTACTTGATGTCTTGTTTCAGCAAGACCCAGTAAAGTGGGATCTACTTTTTTTTACACATTTTTCCTCATGACTCAATATTAAAATATTGCCTTACCATGCTTCTGAAAGTTACATGTATTTAACACGGATTTGATGAGCTTCTATCCTTGGACTACAAATCAAATACAATCTGCAAGACAAATTGTGCCCTGAGGAACAAGCATATATCTCAATGGGAGTCAGAAAAAGGCCAAGGAGATTTTGCATTTATCAAAAAACATTTTTCCCAGATGTCACTGGCATGTGTAGAGTCTCATCAAATGTTCAACAACAGTTTTAAATTCCTTTCTCCACTACAAAATTTAGATATGCTGACAGAAAAAAGAATAATAGGCTAAATATGTGAATTTTTGCTGATTTCCCTTGTCATATAATATGGTACATCAAATATTGTTTGTTCAGGGAAAAAGACTGACAATAAAAGATAGGTATTTGTTGTTACAAATGCTAGGAGGCAAAAAATCTGAATCAATTCACTGTGAATGACATTATACACAGATAGTGTACAGAACTCAACTTCTCAATTCCAAAGGCTTCAAATCTGTAGTAGAACATCTAAACATCTAAAGCAAAGAAAAAGAAAAGAATCCTAGAGGTCAACAGTCTTGAGCGGGTACGTGGTTTTTAAAGAGAGCTGAAATAAACATAGTCTTTGACGGAGGAGGAAATTGAGTTTGTGTTTGTGTTTTTTGGCGTTTTTTTTAGTAGAAAATTATTTTTGGACAAAGTTTGTGCATCACACTATAGACTTGCAGTGCTTAACAACCATGAGATATTTGTGCCACCAGCCAAGCTTTCACATGCTACTTCTATCACGTCAAATGTGAAAAAATTTACACAGATCTGGTTGGAATGTAGAAGAGACAAGAGTCTATGCTGGTGAAATACACCTCCTGCAGAAAGAAGGAAGCCTCAGGTGAGGATTGAAATAATAAAGATAGAGGAGTTGTGGTTTTACGGTTGTGAGAAAATACCTAGTCTAAGAGAAAAAAAAAAAATTATCCTTTGAAACTGAATATATTGAATGAAAGAGAAAACTAGGGTTGGAAGGCATTCCAGGAAATTTAAACTACACAGAAATATTTCTTGAATGTGATAGAAATAATGCTTTCCAGGCCCCTGTACTTTTTGAATGTATGAAGACCATAATTTGCCCTGTTTAAGCTCCTGAACATGCTAAGTGATAACTAGACCTAAAATGAAATTAGCATCAGCTCCATTTCCTTAGTTCCCCACAAGCTTTGCTGGTACATTTACAAAAGTGGAATCCAATTTACTGAGTTCAAACATTTTGTTACTGAAAAACAGTGTTAAATAGGTTATTTTTAAACTTGTGAAAAGGCAGTGATGAATTTCTTTAGTTTATCTTCAATTAATCTGTCTACCTACTGATGACTTTCTATTGTCTCCCTTATGGAGTTATTAATAATTTATTTCTATACATGCTTTAACATCTAGCTGAATAAAATGTGTATTGTACATATTTAAAACATAGTAATATGTATTGCACATAATATTTTTTGCAGCTTTTTCCTCAACATTCTTATTTGGAAACTTTTCTCAGTACCTACCGCACATAAAGAAAGCAGTAACTGTTAAGTCAGAAAGAACATAGAACACTGCTGGATTTTTAACTTTGCAGGTTCCTATATCTCATTTTCTAGACAGAAGGATTGTATCAGATAAAACAGAAGCACATTTACAACTAATTCCTCATAATTATCAAAAAAAAAAAAAGAGAGAAATATATTTTGGAGTTTCCTTTCAAACTACATCTGAAGATGTGAAATAGTCACTAATGTTCAAAAACACTCATCATTACTCTCATACATAGCATCAAGATTAATAAATAATTAACAACATTTCCAAAACAAACATACCTCAAAGACACTGGTGTCTTAATTCTTCTGTAGAATTACTACCTCAGCTGCCTTTTTGTCTTCTGGTCTTGAATTTGTTTTGCAGCCTAGGAAAAATAAATCTCAGCTTACTTTCAAACTGAAAGCATAAGGCTAGACCCAAGGAAAAAAAAACACTTAACAGCATTGCAGTTAATTCTGCTGTAATCCTACCTCATTATCTTAAGCAAATAAATCTCTAAAAAGGATTACCTTTTTAAAAGCAAATTAGAAAACTGAATGTCATCTGTACAGGGAGACATTCTTTTAAAATGCAATCACCAAGGAAGCTCATAAATAGGGCACTATATAAAAATATTCCTATCAGGCAATCCTTAGCAGATTTTCAACAGATGTGTATGTAACTATGATTTCACAAATTCCTAAAATAAAATGTGTCGACATCGTTTACCACAAACTTCCAAGAGTCTAAAAAAATGTACTCATTTAGATTCTAGAGAAAGAATAATAACATAAAGATATGTTCTTAATCTATCTTCAACTGCAAGTGCTCTTGCCACACCACCCATGTCAAGAATGGTAAATGCAGGGACTGGGAAAAGGAAAACCCGAAGCCCGCTGTAGGAGAGGGTCAGGTTCAAGACCAAGGAACATCAGTGTTCACAAATCTATGGGACTCAATGAGATTAATTTTGCAGATCCTGAGGGAGCTGGCAGACAAAGTTGCTAAGCCAATATCCATATTTTTTGAAAAAGCATGGCAGTCAAATTTGTGCTTGAAGCCCAGAAAGCCAATGGAATCCTGGGCTGCATCAAAAGGAGTGTGGCCTGTAGATTGAAGGAGGTGATTCTCACACCCTCCTCTGCTCTTGTGAGACCCCACCTGGCGAACTGCGTACAGTTCTGGTGTCCCTAACTTATGAAGGACACACAGCTGTTGGATCAAGTCTAGAGGAGGGCCACCAAGTCGATAAGAGGACTGGAGAACCTCCCCTATGAAGACAGGGTGAGAAAGTTGGGGCAGTTCAGCCTGGAGAACAGAAGGTTATGTGGAAACCTCACAGCAACTCTCCAGCATCTTTCCCTACAGGAAAGCTGGAGAGGGACTCTTTGTCAGGAACTGTAGTGATAGGACGAGGGGTAATGGGTACAAACTGAAAGAGGTGAAATTTAGGTCAGATATAAGGAAGAAATTCTTTACTGTGAGAGTGGTGAGACACTGGAACAAGTTGCCCAGAGAGGCTGTGGGTGCCCCAACACTGGTGATGTTCAAAGTCAGGTTGGACAAGGCCTTGAGCAGCCTGATGTAGTGGGAGTTGTTGGGACTTGACGATCTTTAAGGTCCCTTCCAACCCTTTAAAATTCTATGATTTTATGCAAAACATAGCAAGAGTAGCTATTCAATTGTCATACCTCCCACTCCTGCACACCATTATAATTTTTGATTTACTGAGGAGAATTTTAAAAAACCCAAAAAACAAGTAAGGTTGTTATGTTTTTACTTTATTTCAATAACCATGTAAAATTCAGGAAGCATAGCCTCTAGGTGCCTCTTAACACCCATTACACATTTTTAGAAATGCACATGGAGCATATAAGCAGTGAAGAAGCAGCAGATGCTATCAAGAGAAGTCAAACTACTGAACTCACTATCATTGTTAGAACTTTTTAAGTTTTCTCAGAAAAATTTTACCAATTTTAAGCACTTTTTCGTATATTTAAGTTAGAAATAGAAACCATACGTTATCACACTCCTGAGGAAAAAAAATCAATACCATTACAAATTTATTTTTCCATTAAGAAGAAACCAGTCTGTGATTCTGTGACAACTTTATTATTAACCTAAAAAGAAAACAACAGACATTAATAAAAAACAAATTACCATTTGCATTTTTAGCTTCATTTATGTTGAACTTCTCATTTTCATTTTAAAATTCTCCTCTTATCTTAATAATCCTGTGAGTTACTCCTTTCCTCAAATTATTTCAATTATCTGTACCAACACAAACAAGTTATTTTAAATAAAAACAACACAGAAGACAGCTTGCTTGAAGGGAGTGCATATATAACAAATCCAAGCGAACTCAGCTTTGGAAGATGATTCTGGTATATGCGGAAGAAACTAATAAAGAAAGTCTTTAAATGAAAGTACTAAAAGCTACACAAAGCCAAAATAGAAATGAAAAACAACTAAAAAGGGTTCATCAGAGCTTCATTTGTATCCACAAGCCAGCAATGTAGTTAGTCAGAAAGAAGTCAGGAAACTAATTTCTGTCAATAGCTGTTTTTAAGTCTTTTACTTCAGTATTTCTCAAGAACAAACTATATAATTACACGCACATGCATTTGAATATGTGAAAGCCAATGCATGATACAGAAGGTAAAACAAGGCATCCATCATTCACAATAATATTCAAGAAATGGCATATATTATGGTATCATTCAAGAGTCTCTAAGAGCTAGGGAACTATGTAGTTCTGATTTGCAAAATTAAAATAATCACACTGCTACCACTAAAAAAAATTTCTTGATTTATAACGATTTTTATGTTAGAGTGGCCGTGACTTGAGGGTTTTGTATTACTTTTTCAATGGTAATATAATGGAGTCTCATACTTTTTTTTTTTTAATTTCTCCCTTCGATAACAATTTTTGAGAATTGCAGGTTTCAAGATTAACGGATGTCTTTTCATCCAAAGTCTATTTTCATCTGAGTGCTAGAACATTTTCATAGTACATTGAAAATAAGATAATGGAGTGACAGTGGTAAAAATAACTCTTGCTTGAAGGAAGCATCTTTTAATCAACATTTAGGTGAAAAGTGGCAACAAAGCAGATCTCTTCATACTTACATCTTTCTTTTTATTTTTTAAATACTAAAAGGATTCAAAAGAGTTGTTTCATGGAACAAGAGCACAAATTTAAAAGTAGTTTCTAGTCTCATAGAAATCCTTACATCTTTGTATTGTTACATTAGTTGGAGTTTTTTCATCAGATTTATTGGTTTTATTGTGTTTGCTGAGACTTGAGAAAATGCCCAGTTCTTCTGGTTTGGTAATTTTTTTTTTTCCCATTTTATCTTCTCCTGGCTTTGGTTGGTTGTTTTTCATCTGTTTGGGTATTTTAAAGGCTCCCTCTAAGTCAACATCTTTGTGTCTATGTATGTGTTGGTTTTGCACAGCCTGGATTTTGGTAGCAGGGGGGCCACAGAAGTGGCTTCTGTGAGAAGCTGCTGGAAGCTTCCACCATGTCCAGCAGAGCCAGTCCCTGATGGCTCTGAAGATGGACATGCTGCCGGCCAAGGCTGGGCCAATTTGAGATGGTGGTAACGCCTCTGCGATAACATATTGAATAAGAAAATCAAAACTAGGGGCACACAGGTTTTTTTCTAGTAGTCAGAGAAGAGGAGGAGGTGAGAACATGTGAAGGAAAACATGGTGACACCGAGGTCAGTGGAGAAGGAGGAGGAGGAGGTGCTCCAGGCGCCGGAGCCGAGATTCCTCTGCAGGCCGTAGTGAAGACCATGGTGAAGCAGCTGTGCCCTTGCAGCCCATGGGGATCCACGGGGGATGCAGAGATCCACCCACAGCCCATGGGGATCCACGGGGGATGCAGAGATCCACGCACAGCCCATGGGGGAGGTGCCCATGCCGGAGCAGGTGGATGCCTGGAGAAGGCTGTGGTCCAGTGGGAGACCTGGAGGAGAGAGGGCCCTTGCTTCCAGGCTGGAGCAGCCTGTCCTTGGAGGACTGCACCCTGTGGAAGAGTGACCTATGCTGCAGCAGCTTTGGGGGGACTGTTTGCCCGTGGGACGTTTTGCAGCAGTTTTGGGAGGGCTGCTGCTTGCGAGAGTGGACCCACGTTGGAGAGGTTCACGGAGAACTGTCTCCCGTGGGAGGGACCCCACAGTCTCGCAGGGGAAGGACTCCGCTCCCTGAGCAGTGGAAGAAAACCTCAGGTGACAAACTGACCAAAACCCCCATGCCCTGTCTCCCTGCACTGTCGGTGGGAAGGAGGAAGGGACTGGGGAGAAAGAGGTGTTTTTTAGGGGCTTATTTTACTTCTCATTATTCTCCTCTGACTCTATTAGTAATAAATTCACTTTGCACCTTTAAGCTGAGCCTCTTTTGCCCTTGGGGTGTTCTTCTCCCGGTCCTTATCTGAACTCATGAACCGTTCTTTAATTTTTTTCCTCTCCTCTGTCCAGCTGTGGCAGGGGAGGGTGAGTGAGCGTCACCACCTTTTGTGGGTGCCTGGCATTTGGCCAGTGTCAAACCACGGCAGTGTATTTGTTTAAAACTTTGAAAGCTGATGTTTTTTTAATCTGCTGTGCTTTCAGAGACACAGCTTCAGTACCACATGCATGTGTTTTAGCCAAACATTTAAAAAAAAAAATAAAGTAATTATTTTTAATGACATTAGATTGAAAGAAAACCTTGGATTTAATCTAGTCCCTCTTGATATTTGGAGATCCATATTTACTATCAGAAAGGTTTTGCCCTTTCAAACTGACAGCTTTTGGTTTCCTTTCTCAATTCATTTTATTGTTGTAGTGCACAATGGTGTGCAAGGTTAAAATAAAGTATCACTGATCAATTTGTACCTTAACATTCAGAGAACTTGAATTTTAGTGACATCTACAGCCCTAGCTACCCTAAGGGAAATTTCTGCAAAATACACCTACTAAGTAAAATGATTAAAAAAAGGAAAAAAAAAAAAAGATGAAGAAAACAAAAATACAGAACTGGGTCAGTTATGTTGTGTTATGAAGTAGAAACACATAGGTTCAACTGCCATTGTGGTACTGACTATGTTCTTGGAGATCACCATTTACAGGTCTCATTGAAAAGAAAAATGAAAATACTTTCTTTTACAAGTTATCTAATGTCTTGTATCATGTGAAATGTCAAGTTATGGCTTCTAAGTTAGAAAAAATACTATGAGTAAAAACAGATTGATTAAATTCATAATAAATTTGTGTCTACAAAATGAAAAAAAAAACCTCCAAACAACAAAACAGCCAGAAGATAACAATGTTAATCAGACTATGGGAGGACAGTTAACTATTATTTTATTATCTTGATTTTGTGAGATCTTACTAGCCTCACTAGCTACTAGTGTCATCTACTCTTTCATTAAAGCTCAGTTTGTTTAAACATTGTGAATGTGGACTATTAGCTACTATTTGTTTGTGTTGCAGGACACAGATGAAAAGGATTTCCCCAAGCTAACAAAAACTAGGAAAGGCAGCTTTAAAACATCAGTTTTCTCTTGGTGCTCCTAAAGAGATCAAAACTCATAAACATCTTGGCCTACATAAATACTCATAGATATCTTTACCTACAGAGAAAAGCAAACTTGCAGACAACAGAGACAATGACTGAAGTCTTCAGCTATTGTTTACCTATAATCTAAAACCAATAATCAGCTACTTGTTCTCCGACAATTCAACGTACAACTAAAACCACAATAAAATTCACTTTCTGGAGGCAAGAAGCTAAATAATTTTGCTACCGAATACTTGGTTCATTATCACCTGGCACAGGAAAGAGAAGATCTTAAGCACCAACACAGAAGAATTGTGTTTGTAAGGTGGCATTGCCATCACTTAGATGTCTATATAACAAAACAAACAAAACAAAACAAAACAAAACAAAACAAAACAAAACAAGGCAAACATCTTAAAGACAAAACAGTCTGATGACATTAAGGAGAAGATGAAATAATGAAAAGGAATGACAATCCCTTCAAATGCCTGTTGATCAATGACGTGCTAACCAAGACAATGACATGTAGAGATATTTGGCACACTTAATCAGTCTAAATGCATTTACAGGATAATCTCCTGAACTACAGCCTATGTTCAAAACAGTACTCTCACAGATCTGTAGAGGATTTTAAGCTGAAGTGATGTGAAATATACAATGGTTGACTGTATATACATTTTTTCTTAGTTTCTGACATCATTTTTCCTTTGCGTCTGTTAAACAGATTTCTAATTGAACTGTTTAATTCTTTTATCAACGCCAGAGAGAGCAAAGTTCATATTAAAATGTTCCATGTGAAAACAAGAATCAAGGTTCCTCATACCTTTATTTTTACTGCTATCAGCATAATTTTTCCTTCTCTTATTTTCCTTTATAGGTTGCTTTTCATTAAACGCAGAGCTGAATTAAACACAAATGAGTGTGAGACAACTTAAAATTCTTCATTTTCCAAAGTTCAGAGAGGGTGCAACTGATTTATTCCATTTGTTTCCACTTAGAGCAAAGAGTATCTTGATGTTGTTAGAAGAACTTAAAGAATATTTCAATTTGCACTCTAGAAATATATTTTCAGCCAACTTAATGAATACTTTTTACACTCAAATGCACAATGAGCTGCTGGATACCCAGGATCCTGAACAGTAATGTGTTCTGAACTTAACTTTGCTTGCCACTCTTCAGCTGATATATTCAATCAAATTCTCACTATAATGACACTGTGGTACTACAAAAAACGTCTAAACATACCTAGGGCAAAGACCTGCCAGATTTTAAACTTGACTTTATTTCACTAATTTACTTGACAATAAAAGAACTAATGAACACAGATTTAGAAAAAAACACAATAGAGTATTTCACTTGGAGAGGATTAGCAATGATCAAGTCCAACTATCTGACCACTTCATAGCTGACCAAATGCTAAAGCACATTAACAAGGGCATTGCCCAAATGCCTCTTCAACACTGACAGCCTTGGGGCATCAACCACTTCTCTAGAAAGCCTTTTCCTGTAGCTGACCACCGTCTAAGTAAAGAAATGTTTCGCAGTGTCCAGAGTAAAGCTCCCCTGGCAACCATTCCCACGAGTCCTGGGGAGAAGAGATCAGCACCTCCCTCTTCTGTTTCCCAACTCAGGAAGCTGGAAAGAGTCACTCAGCCTTCTTTTCTCCAAACTGGACAGGGCCAAAGTCCTCAGCAGTTCCTTCCCTGTAAGGCATTCCTTCCATCCCTTTCACCAGCTTTTTTGCACTCTTCTGAATGCATCCAAGGGCCTTCAAAACTTACCTAAATTGTGGGGCCCAGAACTGCACACATTACTCAAGGTGAGACTGCACCAATGCTGAATACAGTGACGTAATCACCTCTTTTGATCTAAGAACACATTTGCAATTATTTCTCAAAATTCTAGTTCCACAGAGCATGAGTAACTATAAAACATAGCCTTACTTAATATTTATCTTTCCTGATGAAAGGTACTTCTCTTGCCTGCAAGTTAAATAACCTATGATGCATTTTTAAAATTTTGCTCTTATTTTAGATTTTATAATTAAGGACATGCATTTAATAGAGAAAATCCCACCTGCCTATCATTTGCTATTTATAAGGCATTAACATCTATATGGGCTTGGAAGCCTCTGAGATGGAGAACTGACGCTAAATCTATTCCTTGACTGAAAAGGAATGCAGCATTCAAAATTTTTACTTGTAACTATTAATGAATCGTTAAACATTTAGCAGATTTCTTGTCACTAAGAAAAACAAATGAAGCAAAGAAGTATTCTTGTTTTACCATATCTAATCTTTGTATTCACTTCTGAAAAGGCATTCTTAATTTTTTTTTCTCAAATGCCTGCCTCTGTAAAGACTCATAGAAATACTCATAAAATATGGACATTAGCTCTACCACTATACCAATTAAGTTTAACTATTTGAGATCAGGGCCAAAACGTCGGTGAATATAAATGCAACTACTTTGCTGAAGTGGAGTATAAGAGGTTCTTGAAGACCACGTATAGAGCAGCTCAAGAGAAAAGCTGTGTGGAAGTCAAGTGCATCAATAAAACAAAAAACATTTTGAGTAGCAATCGAACCCTGAAAGTATTAAAAATATTATTTTTAATGTATTAAGTTTGAAGCTCTACAGCCTTACATACATATTGATTCACAGAAATTAGTTAGAAAAATGCTACACTTTTTCTGGGATGTTTTCAGATAAATTGTTAGAACGCAGATCTTTTCTTGTCGAGAACATAGCCTTGCTTTCTTCCAATTTTTGATAGAATTATTTGTCTTTACATTGGATTAATATATGATCTGAATTATTTGGAACCAGTGTACCATCAGAAAATCTTCCTTGACTAAAGAGTAATGCAGTTATTCAGTGGCAGGAGAACGAATTCTAGCCAGAATTCTGTTTCTGCCACCACTTCTATTTGTGGCGTGGGAAGAAGTATCGATTTTTCTGTTTTGTTCCCATACATGGGCTCAAATTTATATTCAGAGGTGTGCAAAGTAGAAAGGAATTGAAGGGTGAAGTAAGCAAATGCAAATGAGTGGTTGAGTCACTGTCCCTGGAGATATTTAAAAGATGTGTAGATGTGACACTCAGGGACATGGTTTAGTGGTGCATTTGACACTCCTGGGTTAATGGTTGGACTTGATGATCCTAAAGATCTTTTCCAACCTAAATGATTCTATTACTCTATGAAAATAGGAATTAAACATGACTGTTATATTGTTTTGCCTTCTAAACAAACAACTACTTAAAATTTTAGTGCTTAATAGCATTTTACTGTTTACACATTAATTCTAAACACTGAATTTAAAGTGTCACCTATAGATTTAAATACATCTATATTTTGCTTTGTTCATCATTTAATATGATTTCAAGACCTGAATGAAATATGCTAAATCCCATTTTCACTTAAACACTTTGCTGAAAAGAAATTAACCACTGAAGTCCATACCATCAAAAACAATTCCTCATGGTCTATCCAAACATCCCCTGGAAGTGAAAAACTGGAAGCATAATGTGGGCATAGGCAACAGTGCTCGGGTGTCCGTACTGATGACAAAATTTACTAGAACAGTCCTAAGGTCATTTGCACTAGTACTTACTCAGTTATATGAACTGACAAACAGCGTTTAGAGATCACATTAGAATTCCATTGGAAAAAGTGACCCTTCACTTACTAAAGCATTACATCTAATTCACAAGGAAGCCATACTAAATTAGTTATCTAAATCTCTGGCTGAAATAGATCATAGCTGTGTCTTACCAATTAACCTTTCAATGCACAAAACCCCAGTTGGTTTCTAGCTATTTTGTTTCCAGCTCATTGTAAATGGAAAATGTTCTCATACATGCAGTACAACTCAACTACTGATCTCAACTCATTAAAAAAAAAAACAAAAAAAAAAAAACCTTCACTTAATGAGATGGAAAATAGAAAAAAGGAAACATATTTTACTTTTTAAAATAGAACATCAGTTTTTACATACCTTAAGTCCTTAATAACAAAGTCAGATAAAAGTAAAAACATTCAATACTGCTATTTTCAGAACATTGCACAGCTTCCCAAAGCAAAATTTGATCAAATTCAGTGGAGCTTATGTACACAAAGTTACATTTTCTCAACTGTACAAACAAATATACTTTGTTGTTAAAATTCAAGATTAGTCTAACCACTGCTTACTCTCGGTTCAGTCTGAGACTTCTGTCTGCAGTGACATTTTAATTTACAGTACCAAAAGGACATAATTAAATATCTAGCATGAAGAGAAAACCAGACTTACTAAAAGGCAAATACACAAGAAAGTAGAATACAATTGTGTTAAGCAGAAACACGACAAAATAGAAAGCAGAGGAATTTGGCTTTGGATTCGCCATAGCAGCATCATAAATTTTCTTCAGAGAATGATAGTGAAGGCAAAAACTGGTATGAGCTTATTTTCCTGTCAAACAATCAGGAGTGATGGCATATAGTTTCCCTTGGATATATAGAGGAGAAAGCTCTTCTTTCCTTCAGACTGCTTGAAGTCTGATGCTGTTCATTGCAGAGAAAGAAACATCGCAACATAAAGGAAACAAACGCTTTTATTAAGCCATGACTTAGAAGATAATTTCTGAGCTCACAGAAGGTCTCACAGCATATTTTAAATTACACATGGACATACAGCTCATCTTCATAAAGTGTAATTGGGTCTCGGTCTGTTCAGTGAGGTTAAAAACCAATTTTTCATTTCCCACAAATTGACTCTATGTTGAAAACAATCTGTGACTTGAAGAAAAGGAAACAGCTTTGAACTTTGAACTTGAAACAGCTGAAGGCTTTATTTAGTGTACGGTGCTGACTGCAGTTGTCTGTGTATCAGGAGAGCAGAGCAGCCTGTGCCTGTCTTAGGAGCAAAAGGAAAGAGATTCCAATACAACAGTCCGTGTACTAGGAGAACATTAGAAAAATGGTTTTTTTCCCTCAGGCAAGTTCTTTAAATTTCAAAAATACAGTAAGTGAAACTGTAAAGAAATAATTAAGACTTCTCTGTCAACTGAAACAAAATTTTGAGGTAAGAAAACTCAGGGATGAATAGCCTGATTCATCATTTACTGCTGTATGATCATGAGCAGCTTTGGCAGATTTCGCTCCAGTTTTCTAACCTATCAAATGTGAATAGCAATTTCTTTTTCCCTTGTCTTTTATTCCCCTTTTGTTTGGTTCATGAGGTGGTCCGACTCTTCCTGGGGCTTGTATAGAGTGATGCTAAAGAACTATCCTCAGAATTTCAGCATACCACAATCTGAAACATGTAACAAACAAAAGATGAATACCTTTTGTGACAGATAAAAAGACTGTACTTAAGGCTTAAATGTTTATTAAATCAAATCTGAAAATTGATTAATGTTCTCCTTCAATCTGACATATTCAAAGAAGAAAAAACTGCAAGCCTGAGGCAAGACATTGTTCCATTAGAGACATCACATAATGCCTACAAATGTGAGAAAGAGAATCAGAACCAGTGAGATTCTTGTATTACATGATAAGCATGCCATCCTGCCTGTACTGGGAAGTGCTCTTGTCTTATTTGAAAGAAATTCATGTGAAAGGCAAAATTTCCTGTAAGAAAGTACAAATTCACTTGCTTCACCTATTTTGCTTGGAATTTTCTCTCCTTTACAGCAAACAAGACACACACTATTCAGAAAATCTGAATGGTCTTGGATGGTTTCTGATTTCTGAAGTTTACAAATGCCTCCTTCAATAAACCCGGAACATAGCACTCACTGAAGAAAACAGACATCTGGGAAGAAAGATTTCTTCACTTTCTGCTAATATTATTGAACAAATGTACGCTGTTATCTCTCCAGCTGACCAAGTAAATGGAAAACTTACTGAGACTACATGTTCTAGCCTATCTTTTCTCTTTTTAGTTTGGGACAGCATACACAAGCATCTGCACGCACAAAATCAGACTTTGTTCTGAGTTCTTTTCAATAAAATTACATTGATTGTCAAGAAAGCAGTCTCAATACCACTATGGACATTTTAGAACTGAGTCAGAAAGATAAAAAGAAATATTTAAATTTTAGGAGGCTACTAGTTTTCTACCAACAGAAAAAGGTATGTCTATATACATAAATGATTAAAACAACGTCACTTAAATCAATGTCAATTAAAAAAAAAGAAAACCCCCCACACTTAAGTAAATATTTTTTAAGAGAAAAAAAATCTTATTCATTTTTAAGACAGTTTTGTATTTACTCCTAAAGAAACATTCCATTATTCCATGCTTCTGTGACCAATGGAATTTTCTGTGTGTTCCTTTCTCTCAGATAGGCTTTATCTGTTAGCTCTGCATCCTTTCATCTGTTGGCTTTGTATTGCTTTAGATCTATCTGTGCACAGTTCTTCACACTGATCTGTTTATTTGGGTTGTCCAACTCTGCTGCGAGGGTTACACAATTTATCTGCAACAACACTCCTAAAGCAGCCCAGGGCACCATCAGCCTTCTTTGTGTTTCAGTTTGTGTCCACCTGGTCCCACAGTTCCTCTCCTTCCAAGCTGCTTTCCAGCTAACCATCCTCCTCACACATACTGCCTTGCTACACTGCCTTGGTTTATTCCTTCCCCTGTGCATGACCTCACATTTACCCTTGCTGAACTTAATGAGGTTCCTGTCAGGCCATTTCTCCAGCCTGTCCAGGTTCCTCTGGATGTCATCACAACCTCCGGCCTTTGTCATCCACTCCTCCCTGTGTTGTGACATCAACAAACCAGCTGAGGTTACACTCTGACTCATCATCCAGATCATTAATGAAGATGGTAAGAAGGGCTGAACCCAATGTTGACCTCTAGCATACACTACCAGCTACTGACCCCCAGCTAGACTTAATACCACTGGTCACCACAGTCTGGGCCAGTTTACAGTCCACCTCAATGTTTGTTCATCCAGTCCATACTTTGTCAGCTTCTCTATGAGAGTCTTACAGGAAAGAGTATCAAAAACCTTGTTGACACCTAGGTAGCCTTACTGACTGCCCATTGCTCCACACTCATCCACCAAGACTATCATTTTCTCATGTAAGGTTATCAGTTTAGTCAAACATGACTTCCCATCACAGTCCATGGACATATGTATGTCCAGTTTGCTTAAATATTCTCTGACCTGATCCTCTTCCACCATGAGTACATTTTCCTTGCACCAGGCTTTTCCTTGCCTTCAGTAATTAAGATTTCTGAAGAATGATTTTGCCGGTTAAAAGTAAGAGGCATTCAGAACCTCAGCCTCTTCCATGTCCTGTCTCACCAGGTTCCCTGCCTCATTCAGCAGTGAGCCCACATTTTCCCTATTTTTCCTTTTATCGCCTATGTACACATAGAAATCCTTCTCACTGTCTTTTGATATTCCTGACTAGATTCTGTTCAGTCTGGGCTTTGTCCCTCCTAACAGCATATCTGCAGGCTCAAATGTTATTTGAGCTCTGCAGGCTCCTCAATACTCCTCCCAGATCATCTGTCCCTGCTTCCACTTTCTGTATGCTTCCTTTTTGTGTTTGAGTTTGCTCAGGAGATCCTAGCTCATCTATGAACATCTCCTGATATTTTTAGCTGACCTTCTGCTTGTAGGTCTGGACTGAGAACAATAAAATCTGAAACAAATAGAGTATTTATCTAATGGTCTTCTCAGCAGTGTAACCCACAGGAGACAAATTCACAAAACTACGCATACAAAGAGGCTTTTAATAATATTTAAGTAAAACATGTAGGAAATCAACATAGGCAGAAGGTAGACTCTATACTGGTGGTACCACCCTCATTTTATACTAAAGTCACTGTCAGAGCAAAAAAAAAGAGTGCAGCTGCTAAAGAGATTAGGGAGATTTAATGTGTCTGTGAAATACTGTTGAAGTGTTGCCTCTTGTGTCTCTCAAAAGCCTTTATCATGGTATTTCTGTGAGTCACTTCTTTTTCTGAAAATTGTTAAAAAGATCTCTCCAAGGACTGGTAGGGTCCAACATGTGAAGCTTCAACAACTGCTGTACCACCCTTCTTCCCAAACAGCTAAGAGCTTTCAAAAAGCGCATACGGGCAAATACTCTCTCTTTATTAGTAATTCACCTTTGCTAAGTGCACAACTTACTGCTTTTCAGACTGCAGGTAGTTAGTTCAATTCCCAATAAAGTGAGACTTTATGTACATTCAAGAAGTACTTAAACTAAAGCAACTGATTTAATGCTGCTGTCTGAATCATTAGTGTGCTAGCAGGGGACTCCCAAATCACTAGTTCAAGAACTGCTACTCAGTCATTAAGGAATTTTTCAAAGTGCTGCACCAGCACTCAGGGAACTTCAAAGCATAAAGAACTTTTTCTGTACCCAGCAAGCTACTGTCACTTCTCAATTACTGTGACATTTTACACATATTTTGCAAAAATGTGAGAACTGCACAATGTAAGGAAGAAATAAACTGCCAAGTCTTCAGTATTCATTGAGTATTTTTAATTATATATTAAGTTTTGCAACAATTGCAGTTACCCAGATTATTATTCAGTTGTGAGAGATTTTGTGACACCTTCTCAGGGATATGCAATGTAGCAGTGCAGCAGTGAATTATCACCTCAGCCAGGGTACTAAGTCTGATTTGTGGAGGATATGTGTACAAGAGCGGCACAGAATACAGCCAGTGACAATCTTCTGACACAGAGAACTTTTTTTCATTTTACTATTTCCTCTCTTGAAATCACATGACAAACATAAATCAGCCAAACAAACTGTTTTCTGTTTACTGTTCACATCCACACACATTTTATAACATCTACTCCCACACCACATAGACATCATGCTGATAATTTTGAGTGAAACAGTTGTGCTCTTAGCATTCTTTCATTTCTGTAGGCAGCATGGGTTTAGCAGCCACCTTCATTAAAATATTATGCAAAATAAAAATCATATGAACTTGGGAAAAAGTATGGCAAAAAAATTATCATAACCACCACCTGCTGCATTGAACTCTCTCATTTAAAAAAAATGCCTTCAAACAGACATTTACATTAATATTGATGTTAGCTACTTACAACTTCTCTGTCTAGTTCCAAATTTATTTGCCATTGTTAATGTCCAAATTACCATTTTTGTATAGTCTTCCTGAAATCCTTGTGCACTCAGGAAGCTGGTCTTATCTTCTCTGACATAAGAGCATACAACTTCCAAGCATAATAATTCGAAATAATTCTGCAGGTATGATGACTGTAGAGAGAGAACGTTTTAATTGTTGTTTGTTTGTTTGTTTTTTTAATTAGCAGTCTGAGCTGTAAGAACTGCTGTTGAGGATATCTCCTGTCTTCGTACAGTCGTGCTTCTGGAATACCACTAGCAAGCAGGAATAAAAATTGGGTTAGTTATTTAGCACAATTTTCTTGCTGAAGTACTTCCTCATTTTCTATGGAAGAATACAAAAATTATAGGCCAAGAACTTGCTACTGGTTTGCTGTTTGTTTGTTTGTTTGTTTGTTTTTTAATAATGAAGTAAGATTTTATTGGGAAAGAATAGAGCAATACAGTGTAACTTTCATCTGCATGGTAAAATGGATGCTTTTCATCTTAAGGACTGCAAAGATAGTAAATGTCATATGAAAATCAGTAACATAAGTCCTTCTCTTACCCCACAACACTGAAAACTATCAAAAAATAAAATTTCAACTGGAGAATGTAAACAAAAAGCATGTGAGAACTCCAAAAATATTGTGAATCTGTTAAAAAAAGCAAGATCAAAGTCTAGATTCATTCTGGTTTTACTACAGATGTAGAACTCCCTGGCTACATCACAGTACCCCCTGTGAGTTCACATAACTGCACCATAAAGACTTGTCAGAGTCAATGTCTCAAGGTTCTCACTGGTACTGAAACAATGGAAAATATCTGTACAAACTTTAACCAAAAATAAATTTGAGTGAATTTTTCTGGTTCCTCTAGTGATTCATTTTCTTGCCGTTATAGCTCCTATATTTTGTACTGTGTTCATCTTAGTAACGCACTTCTTAAATATAATCTTCCTAAGTACCTGAATTTACTCATAACATCGTTATGATTATTAGCACATTCAAAGGGTTTGGAAAATAGAATCTGATAAGGGTTATGTTTACACATGCACTTTCATTTTCCCTGAAGTAACTAAATAGATTGAAGATGGATTAATCTGACAAAATTTAGACCTTTACAATATCTCAAGCAGCTAGTCATTTAGACCCTCTTTAGGGTCAGCAGAGGGAAAGAGACATCTGTAACAGGTCAGACAAATTGCTTACATCTTTCCATCAAATATAAAAGCTACAGTCAGGCTCTCCAGCAAAAATTATTTTCAGGTAAGCGTTCAGTTCCTCATGCTGGACCCTGAGCACCTTTTTAACTCGTGAAGCTTAAGTTCTAGCTCTGCCTCCCAGGAACTTCAGAACAATGTTACCCCTACAGTTCTGGTATTCTGCATTGCCTCACAACAGATGAAAAGGTTCCAGAACCGAATAGCTGAGGCATATTCTCTCAGACGTGTTTTACTGCAGCTGAAGTCAGTCTTGGAAGGCAAACCATACATAGACAAATTCCTCCCCCAGTATCACATATCTTTCCCTGCCTCCAAAAGACTCGTATTTGTAGAGGTTTTCATTAGGTACTGATCCCCACTTCTTCAGTTTTTCTCTCCCTAGCGTTATGTTCTGTTATGCACATTTTAGGGTTTTTTTACAAAACACATCTCATTCTAAAAACTTTGCATGCATACTTAAAAGGTCTTTCAGAAGAACAAGTAGGTCACCTGCCCATTATTTAAGATGGAAATAAAAATTTGCTATAGCATGCCAATTCTGTTGGCCTGTTTTCTTTAAAAATTACATGGTACATCCAGTGAAAGCACAGGAGGTTTTTTGAAACCTGTACATTAGCAGTCATCACTAAAATCACAGCACGAACAAGTTGTTGCACAGAGAGAAACATCTAAATTATTCTTCCTACAGATTTGTGTTTCTTCTTATTTTTATGACAATGACACCAGCTCCCCAACACCCCTACCACAGCCCTATTAAACGGAAGATTTCACATGCTGTGCCTGCAGCTATTTGTTCCCTGAAAGGGTAGTTAGAAAAACTACAGTGACTGGTTGATTAGCTGCTACAAATACAATGTGTGATGCTGGGGTCCTGTCCTGTCTGTCCTCCCCTCAGGGGAACAGCAAGGCTGCTCCCACATTCAACCCATTAACCAGTTTCCCCACAAACCATGTACAAACATAATGACCCTCGAGACTTCTTCCTCACTCTCACCTTTACTACGAGCTGGCAAACCAGTTCGGGAGGGACTAGCAAATAGAAGCAGGCAGCCTTGCTAAACCGCATTTAGAAAGGAAAACAGGCCAAGAGCAACCGAAGCATGCAGTGAAAATGTAGATGAAGAATTCATTTTATATAGAAGTAGTAAAATAGTGGTTACAAATCGTAGGACAATACACACTGATGGAGTATAATCGCTATGCAGATTCTGTTCTGCCACTCTGCCAAGATGGTGTTGATTGACTGAGCCCAGTACAGCACTGTGCATGAGAACTAGTTACAAAATTGTTCTTCACACTATGCTAGCCATATGTGCATGCCTTTTGCTTAAATAAGCTATACGAGGTGTCAGTACAATTTTAGCACACTTAAAAACAGAATGCAAATTCAAAGCCTACGATTGCATCCATATGACCATATGGTCATAACCGTGAAATATATAGGGGGTGAATGCAATAGGTAGTTCAAAATTTTTCCCAGAACTCTAACATTAGTTTAAAAAATAAACTTAATAATTTCTCACTTGAATTTTAATCATTCAGTATCTATTTAATGAAATGGCACATGTTTAACATAATAAATCAATACAGTGTCTTAAGTAACAGAAAAAAAATCTAAAAAAATCCCAAGTACAGATCTAAACGTTGCTCAAAGAAAATCTAATAAATTACAAAGGTTTAAAAGAAAAAGAAAAGTACTTTTCAACTTTAGAACTCATCACAATTCTTCTTAAGTCATCTATTTAAAATTTATTTTTCCCCACCACCAACTTTAGCTGAATTTTATTTCATCATAAACATTTGAAGCAAAATAAGTTATTTCAAATAATGTAAGATGAATTTTTTTGAACAGCATTGTCATTTTATAATTCAATGAACAAGGTAAAAAAAAAATCAATTAGTAATTGAAAAGATTTTCTTTCACTTGAATAGTTTCCAAATTATTTTCTTTATTTAAGCCAATATGAAGTGCACACTGTTAGGTGACTGCAGGTTTACCTGGTCTGAATTTTTCAATAATAAATATATATAGCTTTTTATTTATTTTCTTTTCTAACAGTAAGAGGTTTTTTTATATATTTGATCCATCCTTGTAGAAAAATGGATAAAATCTAAAAAACAGAGTTGGAAAGTTAAGTTTTTCATTAAAGATTAAAAATGAAAAAAAGTATGTTAATACAATTCAGTAATATGTTAATTTATCCGGAGAAGATAATTATCACAAACTTACAACAATAAAAGTGAAATTAAAGAACTGGCTGAGGCTATGATAGAACTAAAATAGAAATCTGGGCAGAAATATCTCTAACAGCACATCGGAATAAAGCGTGTACAAATGAAGAAAATACATTTTCAAAATATGTAGGAAACTTTAAAACAACCTGCTTTTCCTTATATTTCTAAATTAAAAAATACTACTTTTGAGATCAATACAAATATTTCAATTTATAGTAATGAAATAAATTCCAATCAATTATCAATATCATTTCTAGATTATGTGAACATAACATCCTAATGAAATATTTTAAAAATTACATGCAATTACCAATGTACCGGTTTATTTCCTGGAAGAGTTTATACTAATAACTAATAATGAAAATTACTCTTCACAACCACTGAGTAATCAGCTTGTTTCAGAAAATAGTAAGAACGTAGATTTAATTTCTGTGTGATGGCGGCAGTCCTACTCTGGAAAAAAAAGGCAGCTCTGCATTTGCTTGTTCTTGGTCTCTTCTTGAAAAAGGAAATTTCTCTAAACTGTTTCCAACTTCTTGTCATTAGACCAAAGGTGAAATACTAACTTATTTTCTCCTCCTTTGAGTTTACAGCTCTTCCAAAAGATAGCTATTTAACTCACTAGACTGATTAATCAATTCATTCATACAAACAAAACATCCTAGGTAGCCTTCTGATGCTATAATAAGAAAAATACACTTTGCCAAACAGTCTTGGTATTCTTGACTTTATCAGCTAAGCAAATTTTCTCTTCCAGTTCCAAACACACTTATATCAACTTGTTACATGTCACTATTGCAGCATCCTTCAAACTTCAGGTGCTTCTTGGTCAAAGATAATTATCTTTTCTGTTGGGAGGAATATTTCATATACCCTTATCTCACAACCTTAAAATAAATTAGCAATTCACAGTGGTGAAGGGAAAATTAAGTAAAAGAAGGAGCACAGCTATTAAGAATGACAGAAGATGAAAAAACAAACCACCAAACACAAACCCACAAAGAAAACCCACTTGTATCTTGAGGCCAATCCAGAAAACTGAGTGATGTTTACCCCAGAGACAAACTATGATAAGGATAATGAATGCAATTAAACCATCTTATTATCCACTCAAGCACTCCATTTTCTAAGATGTGATACACATGTACATATTCAAGTCTAGACTGAACTTTGAATCTATGGCATAGGCAAATAACAGCATACAAGGTGTGGAAAGCACACCCTCAATTATGCTACAAATGATACACAGCTGGCAATAGGATTAGCAACAGCTGCAACCAAACTGGTACAGAACATGATTTTACTTTATCTTCCAGATGAATCATACTTATAGTCTAACCAACTGCAACAGTTCGTTATAATAATAATTATAATAATAATAATTCATTACTTTGTGCCACACACCACCTAAATCTCAGTTTCTAAAGTTTTCAGCAAAGAGTGTGTGTTCCTGTATGCTTGGCTGAAATTTATCAGCATAAAATACAACAATAATTAAGTGAACGAAGCCAGGGTATTAACCTCAATGGCTTACATTCTACATTCTGTAGTCTCATGAAGGAAACATTAATGATTATAGTTAGTGAATGATTGGAACTCAAGTATCATCATGGCCTTTGAAAAAGACAAGCAAAACATTCTCATCAATACCTATGATTCATCTGATTATATATAAGGCCAAGTCAGAGCACTAGCAATGGATTACTTTCCTTGGATCGTTACTTGGTAGAAAGGTAGTGTGCTGGGCAAGATACTTTTTTATAAAAAAAGTTCCTCACCAGAAAACACAATTAAAAAAACCCTCAAATATAACAAACAAAACCCAAAACTTGTAAAGAAATTAAATGGAACACTATCAAACTGTCCCTTTTTTCTCAATAACAGCAACAAGTGCTTTTGCATTTCTTGCAGTTGCTTTGCTCAGTTCTGATCACTTTTAAATTTAGTAACATATCACTGAAGAACATTTGCTGAAAATCAATAATTTATCCTTATTTTTGCATTTTATTTCCAATTTTGAGACAATGGGGGAAAACCCCAAATGCCAAGCTTTGGTAAGAGTGTCTGTTCTTAACTTCCAATTAACAGGTTTCACTGGCAGTTTTCAGCTTTTCAGCTGCATGACTAAACACAGAACTCATTCGTACACACAGCTGATTAGTGTTACTCTAAAGCTCCTCAGACACAAGATTTAGATGTGTACAAATTCTCCATACAGTCTTATGTAACAAATACTGGCTATTGCACAGTTAATTCAATCTATAATTGTAGTTTTTACTAATTTATTTCTCCTCTTAGGAAACTACGACATAAACAAACAATCGTATGTAGCTTACCGAAATCCTTTATACCTAAAAAGGATATATTTTTTTGAAAACATAAACTCAAACCAGTTTTTGGAACTATGACTTCAAATTTTTAATACCTATTTTCTATTTGAAGCTTTGTTTAACATGGCTTCTACTTACCCTTCCAGCCAAAATCTCAAGGTTTGAAGGAATAACGTGTGCTTGACATTGTTACGTGGTCCCAAATTTATATCTTTAGTGTCGTTAATTTTTCCCTAATTATAAAAATTGTATAACCTCACAAATATTGCATTTTAGAATGGCCTTTGTTTAATATCAAAATTTCCTACACAAATTCAGAGATACTGGGAGTCTACATCTCCAGTCTAATTTGAAGACCAGCATATCCTTTCCTGTTCATCATGGATACCAACAGCTATTTTAATAAACATCCATAACCCCATCCAGCAAGGAGAAAGCTAATACAGAATTCTCCCAGAAGCCAGGGCATCTCCAAAGCAAGAAATACTCCTGAACTGCATTTTTGATGCTCTCTATGTAGGATGAAAGGGAGGGGATGTTGTAGCAGCTTGTTTTGCTGTCACATGGGATGCTGGGGCTGCACAAGGCGTGTCAAGGGGAGCGTGCCGCTGTACCAACATTGCTCCCTCCACACCTTTCTCATCTGGGCCACCCATGGGAATTCAGCCTCCAATGCACCTCCGTCTTGCATCCAAGCTGCCATTACAGTTAAGAGATCCACAAATTCTTCAGCTCCAGGGACTCCAGGGCTGAAGGCTTTTGCCCTAGTGTCCCTGAATTTGTCAGTTTTGTGACTAGCTGAACCCCAAACCTAGTGCATTTTGAATCACAGGTTAATTTACATGGCTACTAAACAATTTTTGAAATCATTTAGACAATGATTTAAAAATATGAACAAAATATAAAACTAAGAAAAAAACACAACACAACCCCTTTTATGAACCTAAATTAATTCCCTGCCAAATAAATTAGTAAAATATCTGTTTAACAAATTCATAGATATTTGAAGACAATAAGAGTTTGAAATAAATTTTATTTCTATAGCCAAAGTAAGTGTGACTTATCTTATCTCAATCTTCAAGGGACTCCCACTTGACAGTTTATCACACCTAAAGACCTTTCTCTAAGTATTTTAGGGTCTGAAATTTTAAAGCTGTTAAAAGTAACTTGTGAACCACAACAGGATTAGAGTAGTTATCATTTGATTAGGAGAAATTCCAACGAATTTCTTTACATATTAGTTCACACTTTAATTAATTCTGGATTTACCACCTGTAGACTTTTTGAATATGCCCTAAGCAATCTGTTCAATTCATTAACCCCCATTTCTCTTCAAATTGCTGTTTTCCTATTGCAGCTGCTTCATTTTCTGAAGGCAGTGACACTGAAGTTCTTTTAAACCAACAGTGTTGTATCACATAAGCATCTATTGGAACGAGCATTCCTCCTCCTGCATTTTTACCTGTCTGATTACAAAAAGCAACCAACTATTAACAGAAAGGGAGGTGCTATAGTTTAACTTTACTATGTTCATTGAACAGAGTGGCATGGATTTCAAAGTGCCCTGATTTCTTTTTGCAAAAGAAATGCCATTATTGAAAGAGAAGGAAAGGTCTGTATTTTATTCAAAAACTCCACAAAACTGCTGAATAGAAACAAAAGGATGCATAACAGAGCCAGCACCAAGACTTTGAATAAGTTTATAGGTCAGTTATGTAAAAAGACAAAAAAAAAAAAAAAGTTATGCATGACTCTCCTCAACCAAATACAGAGATTTTTGCAGTTCACATTCAGTCAGATAAAGCAGTCTAGAAATTTCTCAGAAAAGAGCAAAAGTCATGAAAATAGAACTTAAAGCTTTCCACTTCCTCCTAGACGCACAGTTTCAGACATAATTATTCAAACACTTCTGAATATTTAAGTGTATGTATAAAGTAACATAGTGGTCTGACTGTGGAAAATAAATCCTTTGCCGAAATGATTAATCTTCTCTCAAGCTGATACACACTATTTTGATACACAACAAACTGTCTCTTAAAATCTAGTCTTTTAAGATTCAAAGCTGTTGGCTTTAATGACAACACAGAACTATATACCAGCAGAGCATCAAATCAGTAATCACTTTGCTTGCCATGATACATAAGATGAAGTTCTGCAGAAATTACCTGGGTACACAAAAGCAGAGAGTCAAACTCAGACCATTAAGCAGAAACCAGCTACTCCAGTGAAGCTTGTTCTTCACTTTCTTCTTCTGATATGAACTGAAAAAAAACTACTGAATATCTAGAATTATTTCAAGCCACGTTTTAGTAATGATTTGGAAGAGAAGTAAAAATGTGTAATTTTCACTGTGTATAAAGGAATAACATGTTATTCTATCTGAGTGTAACCTGACAGTGCTCTCACTGGTCAATTTGCAATATCCTTCTACTGTGCTCACAATCAGTTATCACCTTACGTGCAGCTCTTTTTAGAAGGGATTTACTTTATTTATTTTATTCAAAGATACTTTACCTTAAAGAAAGAATGGAGTATTCTAGCAAAGAAAGAAAAGGATAAAAATAACCAGTGTCTCTATACAAAATACTGATGATCTTTCACCAGTGTTTTGTCCAGAATAACCTGTAAAATGTTGGTCAATCTGTCCAATGCATTTGAACTCGAAGAAGAGCCTAGAAAAGCTAGTAACATATTAATGGAATTGCAAGGACTTTTCATACAAGGAAACTAAAGGAACTTAACAAAATCAAGGCCAAGAGGAAAACAATTGCTCTCCAGAAATTCGTTCTTACAGATTTGGGACAGCAGAAAATTACTCAAAGTAAAAGAAATTAAAGATAGTTAAAGATAACTTTGAAAACAGATTCAAAAACTCCCACCCTCTCACGAACAGAATTTTTGAATATGGACAGTTTCTGGCTGGCAGCCATAGTCCTTAATGTCAGGTATCTCACCATAACAGGACACTTCAGGTAATCCCCTGGCTAGGTAAGACACTCGGACACCTACAAAACACGTGCTAGTGTTCTTGATTAAACGGATATATTCCCATATCCACCAGAAGCCACATCTAGTTCAGACACGAGTACTGACTTCACAGGGTTTTGGCCAAGTGTTCTTACCGTGTGTTGCTCACCCATTGGCAACTGCCTGTGTCAGCACAATAATGAAGCACTCTTTCTCCCAGCATCTCTTCCCTCTCTTCCCACTGGCCTTGGCATACAGGCTTTGCTGGCGTGCTGCCTCCAGCTCCATGGTCAAACAACTGCCTTGCCTTGCCACGCATGAAGTGCACTGGGATAACTGTGGAATCTACCCAACGTGCTTAAGGCAAGGCCTCAAGCCTCCCTAAGGCTGCCCCTAAGAGCCCTGGACACAGATCTGCAGGAAGGATGAAAGGAATATAGGTGTTGCAACCACCTTCAAAAAGGGTCAAAAGAACAATCCATGAAACCTATGGGCTCATGAATCTCAATTTCATCCCTGGAAAAAATCACAAATGGTGTCCTCTTCATCTGCAGTCCTTCTTCAGCCCTGCAGGGTGGGCCTTGGGAAACCAAAGGGCAGGGCAAGGGCAATGAGAACATCAGAAAAAGGGGTAGATTCTTGGAAATTGTGTATTTATCTCATTATAACTGAATATAATGAACTGAACCACAAGTTTTAGCATTATTGTAACTGAATTAATAATAATAATCATCTTGTTAGATTAAATATTAAATTATATCACTCAAAAACACTGTCTCCAATTGACTGGAATTGAAGCAAGCTAATCTGAAACTTGGATGCAATGAACTGGTAACAATTTCATACTTATCATTTTCACTTCCTACGCATTTGTCTTCTCACGGAGATAAAAAAATAATTAAACTAAGTAATAACATGACAATACTGAAATGCTTTATCTATATCTGATAACTTCTCTTTTTGTCTTACATTACTTTCCTGTATCAATGTTATTGTAATGAAGACCCTTTCCTTCTGATAAGCTAAGGACATATTTGATTTGTTATAGCTTCAAATAAGCAATTAATTTAAATACTTCTAAAATGTTGATCATTACTAACTGTCTTATCATACAGTCACTCCTGAGTATTTGTTCCTGTGCTGGTCCAATCTTTTAGGGAACTAAGTATGTGCTTTTCCTGGGAGGTGGAGAAAGTCAGGATTCCATTTCAAAACTGGTTCATGTAAGGAAAAGATACTGCTAATAAGCTGAATGACAAAAGCTGAAGCAAAAGCTTGAAAATGGGATAGAGGCATCCAAACACTGAACATTGCTGTATTCAGAAATCATCAAGGCAATGTGCTGCCAAGGACCACTTCCTTACAGACACAAGAAATTCTTAGTGAGGTGACTGCATCCGCAGGAACTTCATGGAAGCAACACTTCATATTTTTCATAGTCACGAGTAAGCTATTTTCCATCATGGAAAGAAATAAAATCCCACACAGACCAATTTTCAGTCATGGTCACAACCAAAACAAACAAACAAACAAACAAAAAACCCCCCAAAACCAGGAAACAAACACATGCAAAGCAAACCAAAAATCTGGGAAAAAGGATGATGTGGCCACATTTCAAATACTCTAAGTATGAACACATATATACTACATATATAGTTAACTCTCATTTCCTCTGTTATTATATTTTAAAAAGTCTAGTATCAGAGTTCATTGAGATTGAACTTCTTATCTGGCATCTGGTATATCTTGTTTAGTTTAGCTCACAACTGCATATAAGCACAAAATCTCTCATTTTTTTTCAATTCAGAAACAATAAGACTACTATAAAAAAGACAATTTTTTTCTCAATAAATGTCATCATTTTTCACTGGGGGAGATTCCTGTATCTTCACACTAATTAAAAAAACCCAAACCAACTCAGCAATATCTAACAGCAAAAACACCAAATAGATTTCTTCAAATGAAATTATGAAAATGCTCATGAATATTTCAGGCAAATTTCAGTGTCAAGGGATAAAAGTTCATAAAATTTCACAGCCTGAAGACATGATTAACTTTTAGAAATAGCTCCTCTTTACTAAAACACAAGAGATTAATTCAGTGCTGCAAAGTAAGGAACTTTAATGTGAGAACTGGGCTGTTCAAATTACAGGAAGGTACCCCTTTGAGATCACTAACAAAGGCAGTTGAAGCCAATGGATGTGTCGTGTCAGTAGTTAATCCTTCACTAACAGCAATTATTGAAAGACCCTACTGAGGAGACAGGTTTTCCACCCTCAGTCGCTATCTCTATGGAGAGAAATCCAGATGTTAAGCAGGTGTTTATCTCAAATCCTCTAACACTACTTTCAAAATTTAAGAGGAAAAATATTTAAGCAACAGAAAACCATCATACCAAGCCGACACTGAGCTTGAGGTTTGCAAGGCAGTATTAAAGGTTATCGTCTTCAAATAGAATTTGTAATGGTTGTACTCCATATGAACATGATGATGTTTCTGCGACCTGCTTTTTTGGCAGCAAACACTGCAGCCCCTTGAAATAATAACGTGATAAGGAATTTGGCTGCTATGAACTCAGAAAATCAGACTTTTTCATAGTGGAATAAAATTTGCTGGTTTCCTATTATGGATTTAATATGAAAAAATAAACCCTAAAAATCCCCAAAGTGAAAACCAACTAATATTTTCTTATATATTCTACTCAGTGAAACTCCACATGTCTAAACATCTTCAAAACTGGTACATCATAATGCTTCTTTTTCCATTTGAGATTGGCCTCTCATCAGAAAGTTCAATAAATCTGCAACTAAAGAAATGATCAGTGCCCCTGAAGAACAGTAACTCTTTCACGTGTATTGAACTAGGCAGTTTATTTTATTATATGCACATGTAGGCATGAGATTTAAAAGCACTTTGGGTTGCAATGTTGATTTTTTTCCCCCCTGTCCCAATAGAAATATATTTCTCCATTTAAATATCACAAGATTTCTTTTCTTCATGGAGGTACTTCCTTCCTTACTGAGAGATTCCTTTAACAGATTAAAATAGTTAGGTTCTAAAGTTTAGGTTTTTCTTCTGCCTTTACTGTGTGTGTGAAATGTACAAAGCTAAATTGAGCGTGCTCAAATCCAAAGTTTCTTTTTTTTCTACTTTTGAAGTATATATTATATAAAGAGACATTGTATTATTGATTGGAACAGATGGCAGCTAATTTTGCCTTTTTAATGTGTTAATATTTTTATTACAATGATAAAGTAAGATTTTCTCAGTAACTCTTTCAGAGGTAGCAAGTCATTTTTCTAGGCACAGAAATTCACAGTTTCTAGGAGAAAATGGCAATAAATTTAGCAATAAAAATCTGATAAAAATTTTTTAAAAACCCATTTGCAGTAAATTATCTGTACATACATTTAAAATAAGTACTTTACTACCTACATGTTTGGCATAAAACAGTTAGTTCTACAACTAAACACAGCTTTTAGAAAATAAGTGCAAACTTTATTTATTTAGAGGGGTTTTCAGTAAAATCTGTGAAAAAAAATTTCAATATTTTTCTTTCTGCAACATGCCATAACAATTTTAGTTTTACTCCTTGTTCCGAACCCTCAGGAATGTGTTTGAATGCCCTAATGGGGTTAGCTAAAAAGGAATGCATGCAGTTTTGGGAATTAATCTTCAAAATATCCTATCCTGCTTGAAGTGTCACCAGTAATAGGTACTTTCATGGCTAATGATATTCCCATTATTCTCCATTTATGGTTCCATTAAAATAGTCATCTTTGGGTTGTTTTCTCTACTGGAAAACAACAGTGCTTATTCCATTTTCTCTGCTCCAGAGAAGAGGCATTCTCTGATATGAGCTAGTTCAGATGAAAGTTCTTTTCTTTATTGTGCTTTCATTTTAGGATGATTTAGTATTAGAATTTTATTGTTTTTTTTTTTTTGTTGGAGAATATACAATCAACAACTCTGCATGTTAAAATATGACTGCAGGAGTAAAAAGTAAAAGATAAAGAGCACATGAAAGGCAGAAAAGTAAAACCTGATTGATGAAAATAGCATCCACAGAGTTGTAGCCATTTAATGTATCATGTTTTAAAAAAATGGAAGATGAAGCACAGCTCAGTTGTGGTGCTGCTGTATTTGGTTTATTTTCCTACACACTGACACATGTTCCACAAGAACTCAAATCCAATATGTAGTGCCAGTACCTAAGACATGAAATCGCGACTCACATTTCACCGAACTTGAGCCCGTGCCAAGATGGTTTTCAGCCTAAATTGATAGGATGCCAAAGAGCCTGATAAGAGCTGGACAAAATATTTTTTCTATGACAGCAATCATATGCTGAAAATGATGGAATCTTTTACATACATTTTGAAAGTTATTTAAAGTTAAATATTAATATAAAAAGATCTTGTCTTGACTGGGAAAACCCCAAAAACATATTGTGATGAAATTAATCTTTTCTCTTTCTATGAACCACTCACTCATTTAAGTAGCTTTCCATTTAAAAATGTGATAATCTGTCCTAAAAGCAATAAAACCAGGAATTGTTCCAATTATATTCTTCTATTGTTGCAATCTCTAACTAGAATCATAATCTAAATATAATAAAAGCTATGATGATACATTCCAGGAACACAAAACACAGCGCTGATCTGTGAAACACTCAGGGAGGGGTAAATGAACATAGGCATGAGCAAGAGGTCCTAAACACTTTTTTGATAAATTCCTCCCTGAACTGACTAGATGAATTTTTATGCTTTCTTCGTGTGAGTCTATAAGAAGCTCTCCAAACTCTTTTTTATTCACTATTATGATTCAGTATCCAAGAAAGGTGTTTTGTAGAAAACCCACCAATTATAACAGAAAGACCAGGTACTAGAGCTGAGATATTTTATGTGCTTTGTTTGAAATTCAGAGTAGGATAGTGTTCCACACACACACACACACACACACACACAGATGTTCCATGAAAATTTTTCCTTGTGCAGAGCCAGGTACCGCATTGGACAGGCTGAACTGCATTTCTGCTGTTCACAATGAGACCAGACAGCTCAAGAATTGGGGTAGGTGCCCTGCTGCCCCATGAAACTCACTGTGAAATAAAACTAATCACACCATCAACAGAGTCAATTTAACCTAAAATGCATGTGCCTGAGCCTTAAGGATGTGTCCACATATTCTGGATTCATTTACTCCCTGCAAGAGTAAGCATACAGCATACGATTATTCATGGCAAAGGCAATGCAATTATACAAGTTCTTAATTAAAAGACAATGGAAAAATCCTTTTCTTTTTTGCTCTTCAATATGAAACCTTGAATGAAAGAATGTAGATGGACTCACTTTCATCTAGATTTCTTGCATTTCTTTTTACCAAAGCTTACTCTAAGATGTAAGACCTTCTTTCCATCAGATTCATTTTCATTCAGTAGCACCTTTCCAACCATACAGCATGGAAGTTATGTAATACTCCACGAATTTTCCTCCCTTTTTAAAATACCCATTAAATCTTCATTCCTTAGAAATATTTATCTAAAAGCAAAAGAAAGTATATACAAATTTGAGAAGGTGCTCATAGAACACATTTATGTCAAGAACTAGAAACAGCACTTTATGAGAATTTAAGGTCCTAAGTTCTACACCTGTTTTAAAACTATTCTCTTACGGTTTTAATGATGTTTCAACCTCAGAAAATTTGTTTATTTTATGCCTCTGTTTTATTAAGTATGAAATCATCCTAAATAATCATGATATTTTATAACATGTACGCTAAATCATATATATTAAATCTCGGCATTTATAAAATGTATTTGAGAATCTCAGAAGAACAGATCAGTCTCATACTGGTTTTATCCTAGTTATCAAGCTGCATCTGAAGGCACGGAAACAATGAAGCTGCTCCAGAAGAAACAGATTAAATCTAAGATTACTAATATAGGTCTCTTTGCCACAAGATATTTAGGAGGTCGAAAGCACAGATGTGTGCAGCTTCACAAGAACAACTCTATCTTAATGTGATGGATCTTTTTCATAGAAACCTAAGAGTGTATGAACTACAGAAGTTAGTAGAAGCTAATTAGTAGAAGAAGACAACGTATGAGGAACATCCCTTAGTCCATGTTCTTTTCTTATATTCTTCCATAATCACTAGCGACTTGTCACTGCCAGAGACATGGTAGTTGCCTACATGTAATATTAGTTTGACAGTGTCTGAAAAATCTTATGCTGTAGTCCTACTCTTGTGCTCATGTCATGTCATGTCATGTCATGTCATGTCATGTCACTTTCTTACAAATTTTTGTTGTTCAGCAAAATCACAGTCTCATATGTGTTTAATTTTTCAAACGGGAGACCACCACAGGCACATTTAGATATAAAACAGTTTAGCTCCTCCCCGGGTTAATAAGTTTGTGTGTCTTCAGTGTTTCAGAGATCTCCGAAGAAAGCTCATTACACAAGACAGAGATGTCAAAACTCTATTTTAACTTTGCAGAGAGGTAAACATTTACAAAGAATCAGACTATGATTCAATCAAAGAATATGTTTTTGTTTTTTTTCCTGAAAAAACCCCTTTCAGTGCTCATCAACAATATTGAAAAGTTAATCATGATACAACTCTATAAAAATAGGATTATCAGTCCATAAAAATTGTCAGCGTTAGATGTTCTGTGATCGGTAGGTGTCCTCATTATTAAAGTAACCAAAGTTTCCAGAATAAAGCCACAGATTCTGTCAACAGAACAGAAAAGTTAATATTACTGCCGAAATACTCAATCTATATACTTTAAAAGAGAGATTCAAAGATGCTTCTAAAACATCCTATTATTGAGAGAAAATAGCAATATTATTTGCAGTTACCAGTCTATACTGTCAGAGCAGTTAGCAATTAAAATCGAATTAGATTTGATAATCAGGATTTCAACTGCAAACTCATTTTGGGTAATTAATGTAATTAACAGTCTGAAACACAGAGAACAATGTATTAGCATCATGAACATATTGTTTGCTCAGATGAAGCGTTTTCACAGTGCTATTTAATTGCTGTGACTTTTGCTTCAGATACACTACAATTAATATATCATGCTATTGACAGAGCAGAGAGAGGAAAATATGTCTAGATTACTGTCAATTTTTTTTAAGTACAAAATCATAATTAATAGTTATAAAAACTCCCTGCTCAATAATGTGAAGAGCTACATACAAAGGTTGAGCATCTACATCTAAAACTCTCTTATTTCAACACGGAAATACCAAAGCTTGATTACATGCCAAGCAACATGCAACATATACAGAACATTGCCACAGGCCTACTTGTAGAGAGTAAAGCCTCAGAGATTGGCAAGGATAATCACCCTGTTGGAGACAGAACATTTCCTAAGAGAAGAGTTCTTTTAAGAGGCTTATGATTCAGGAAAATGGAACAAGGACTCTAATATATTGTATAAAACTGATTACAAAGGCACACTGAAAGTTGTTGCCATCTAATTGATAGTCAGCACCAACTCCCAGAAGTGTGTTAACTTAAAAATTTAATGCAATGTCTGAAAAAAATTCTGTATCTCCATAATATTCTTTTTGTTTCCTCAAGAAGGGAACATGAAGTGCTACATAAATCATATGAGGAACACGAGAACATCTGTTTCTACAAAGGTCTTAAGCAAACTTTCTAAATACTTTGTTATCACTACCACTTACTCCCAAAATCATCACTGGGAATAAGTCAGTCACTGTCACAAAGCACTAAACATCTACAGTTCAAACTGAAGAAGGTATCTCTGGAGATCCAGGATTTTATCATGAGAAAGGGCCATGAGACAACATGATCAAATGCAATTAATTAGTTCTGACTAAAACACAGCTTTGTCTGCTGGGCAAAGGTCATGCAGAGTATTGGCAGTCTTTCGGAAGAAAAAGAAATTGCAAAACTGAATGGAAAGCTTTACTCCAGAAAGAACAACCTCCAGTATTGCTATTTCAGTGGTTCCTAAAAAGCATGAGTGCTTTTCCGAAACATGGATAAAAAACAACATTTATGTCAAAAAAGGTTGCCTTTTTTTACTCCCGACTTCTTTTCTTTAGTTACCTAGACTTCTGTAGAAAACACAGAAGATAGCAAAAATCCAGCAAATCAAATCCATTAAATACATAAATACCTTTTTTTTTTTTTTGACAAGGTGCTGTGAACAATCTAGGTATTTTTCATTAAATTTCAGAGAATGTACAAGCTTTTTTTCTAAATCCAAGTGCACTATAGAAAGTAAGAGTATCTTCAGCCTGGATTATATATGGATTCTTTCAGAATTTCACGGATCGATTCAGAATTTGCTTTGAAAGTGTACTTCTGTGGGCTTGAGAGTCTAAACAGCTAGCAAACTGTGTCAACACTAACTCAAGAGAACACTGACGTGTTTAACTATGGTACTATTATTTTTGTGAAGCCCTGAATTTCACAATACTTCCCTTTACAGAAGTAATCCTGCATACTACTACAACACGCCATCCCTCTGCAACAGCCTTCTGGATGGCCTTCATTGGCTTCAAATTCCATGACTATGAACAGGAAGCTGGAATTAGTTATACAAGCAGCTATCTTCTACAGCTCTACAGAGTGTACCCTCGTGTCCTTGACTGATCCCTCAGACCCCAGCATGACGCAAAATCTGTCCTCATTTCATGCAGCATGAACCCACACTTGGGAGGCTGCACTGGTGCAACTTACAGATGCATCTCAATTCCCTTGCAATAATTATTTATTATCACAGCCCTCCATGCTACTGACGTGTTCCACTCAGTGCAGAGACCCCTTTTGTGCGCCCAACTGTTTCTGCATATTGATGATGATGACAACTTCAACTGTCCCGGTCTCTGATCTCTGTTCTGATGGTAAATTCCATTTAGAGATTAAATGTTTTGCTGGTCTGAGTGAACAGGTAAAAAAAAGAACACTTTAAAGCTACTTTGAACTACATGAATTAAAAAAAAGCAAGGAACAGCTCAGCTGAGGCAGGCTAGCAAGACAATGATATAAAATGGTTGATACCCGGAAGACAACTAGTTTTAGCAGTTGATCATGTATTGCAGAAAGCAAAAATTCAAATAAAAAATTAAATTCAGTAGCTTAAACCAAGAACTACTAAACTATTTTTAATTTTCCAGAAAGACTTGGGATTTGCAGCAACAGCAAAATGAAATACCTTACAGGAATTGGAGAGCTGAAACATTAAATCGGCTTTCCCCAATGTTGTCAGAAGCTGATTTTCATCTCTTCATTTTGCTGATAAAGAAAGGCTAGAAATGCCTATTGTTTTCCACCCACAGCTTGGAAAACAAGGCAATTTGAGCCTCTGAACTCAGTGATTTTTCTTCCTATCACAAATGATCTATAAGTTTCATTACTCTATGATCTTTGAATCCTCAGGCAGAAGTTCTGTTACATAAAATAAGCCTCCTAGAAACTGAAACAAAACCAGACATGCACAGAATTCCAAGCAAACATAAATATCTCAATAGAAAGCCTTATTGCATTTTTTTCTACTTATCTGAGCTGTGCCTGTAGAGGAGCTACCCATTGTCAGCTTGCCAGCAGGTGCTATATTCACACAATTTGTTCATTCCCAAGCGCAAGTGCTTTTTTCAAAAGCAAAACAAAACAAAACTCAAGTGAAAAAAACCTCAACTCTCCATAGTGAAGAACCAAGAAATCCAAACACTTCCCTCTGGCAGTGTAAGCCATTCTCTTTTCATTGGCTGCTGTGCTGGAAGCTGATTTTCATGCTCCTCATATTCTTGTTTTCTTGCTGCACTGGAGGGCAGGCACAATGCTGTAACTTAATGCAGATTGAGGTAAAAAAAAAAAATTCAAATATTTATTATTCTCATTCTTGAAGTGTTGTCATAAAAAACACTGGAAATGTTTAAAAACTTGAGATGAGCTGTTTATTACCAGTGACTTTTATTTCACTGAGGCCTCATTCACATGTCGCAGTCATGATTAGTAAAGCAGTTATTTCATAGTTCTTTGCTCTCTGGGGATAAATAAAGGAATTCAGTCTTTAGAAACACGTAGATGGTACGTGTAGCACACTATCTAGTGACCGCACAATCACAAGTTAGCAGTGATTGCTCCTGCACTGGTTTTGTTTTCGTAGTCTTTGTCAGGTATACTGTGCAAGCCAGTGAAGAATGCTTTTAAAGAAAAGTATGAGAAGGTAAAAATATTGAGAAGGAAGGGTTCCCAGTAATTCAGATTATAATTTTAGACATATTTAGATTACACAATGGAAAACCCTCCATGTAGTAAAAGCAATTTTTCTAGACAGGAAGACCACTCAAAATAGGCATATTGCAGGGTTTAGTGTTTTTTTTTTTTTTTTTTTCTTTTTAAAATGCAGTATGTTGTAACATAAAGCAGTTCGTGGCCACAGGAAACAACTAGTACATCTAGTACACTCGTTGGCCATATCCTGAGTTAGCTCTAAAATTCAAGACTTTTATTGTAAAAAGGGAAAATAAGACAAAATACAAAGAGAAAAAAAACAGAAAAAAAGAAAAAGAGCTTCTTAACTTTATATTTGTAATAAGCACAAAAGTGAAACAACTCCAGAAATTAACAGGGATTGAGGCAGTAAAGTGTGCTGCAATGGACTCTGATTTCAAACAGCTTCCTACCTCTTTTGGTATGCCAAATTTAATCAGAATTTCCATTCCTTTGGGAATTTCTTATTCACTGGAACCTAAAGTTACATCTTTTTCCTGATTATTGCTCAGTATAATTATTATAATGCTATGCAAAATGAAAAGGCCAGAAGCAAGAACACTTTGATGGAAAGAGCACAAATATGAAAAGAAGAATATGAAAACCAAAATTGATGAAAAGTTGAAAAAAACCCAGGTTCTAATCCTCATTCTCTCTGACTCAGAGTACAAAACTTGAAACTGTCTCTGAGATTCCTGCCTTAATTACTGACTGGTTTTGTGTGTGTGTGTAATTTCCACCTACAATCCAAAAAATTATGTCCAACAAAACCATTTTTATTGCTCTGCTTTTTCATACTTTTAAATACCTTTTCCCATCTATTTATTTTATCTGCCTTTTGCTACCAGATTTTCCTACTGAAGAAAGGGGAAAAGAAGGAAAAAGAAAAAAAAAAAAAGACAAAAACACATACCCACAACTGTTAAGTATAATGTAAAACAAAATATTTTTAAGTTTTTTTAAAGACAAAATTTAAACAACACTTCTTGTAATAAAATACAAATTATAATTCTAGATATCCAAGTCTTCATCTGAAAAACTTAAAAAACCCACCCAATCAACCAAGTTTCAAATGACTTTATCATTGCACTGAATTGCACAGCAGTATCCATACTGCAGAAATACTAATCTAGAAATAAATGATGACTATATTAATTCTCTTTCTATTGATATAGAGAAAAGAAAATGGAACATGTACACAGATGATGCAAATTAGAATTCTGTTCCTATATTCAGTTTGATCATGTATTATACACAGGACTTAATATCAAATCTAGAGTTAACTTCTTATTTTAGCTGAAGATTAAATCAACTGAACTTATTTTTCAATACTTCTTATTTTGAGGTGGCGTTCTCCTGGTCCTCCTCACATTCACTTGAGAAGTTTTCCTTTTAACCCTATTATTATTATTTTTCACAAGGCAGTAAAAATATTAATAATCAGTCAGAAAATTATACAATTATGGCACCAATTCCAACCCTCTAATTAAAAAAAAAAAGAAATTGCTTTTCTGTCTATCAAAAGCTTCATGATCACTTTATTCAGGCTTGACACGTTCAGTATGAATATAATAAAATATAATAAAATCTTTTCATAATTGAATTAAATACTAACATCACAAAATTGTTTTAAAGGCTTACATTCACATTTTAAATTATAATTATTTGAAGCTCTGAGTAAAATCCTTTGAAGTCTAATAAAATAAACTCTTCTGGTATTACTTTTATTAAGCAAAAGAAGTGAAAATTTAACCTTTTTTTGTTAAATTTAATAAAATGCAGTTATGCAAAGAAGATGCTGGAATAATATTGCATTGGGATATTGTGAAGCACATGCATTACTCAGTTTACATTTGGAAAATTAATTCAGAACGTAGCGCACTCTCAAAGATCTATGATAAAATAGTAATATTTCCAAATGTTTATATACGTGAACAATTTTCCTTGGGCAAATGGTATGTATGGATGCCTGGTGAAAGCAGTTCACGGTCCACAGAGACACAGTAATCTTTTGTAAAGTGAGAGCAGCTAACTGCAGAAGTGAGCAAAACCAAGTCCAGCCACAGACAGTCGGGCAGGGCAGCACTGGAGAATGACAGAAAGAGCAAATGGACGAGATCATCTAGAGACACCATTAGACCAAAACACAAAAAGCACTTTAGAAGAGCAGACAAATCTCACAGCAGGGAAAACTGAGCTGTTGGTAGAGCTGTTTCACCAGAAGACAGGCATGTACACACAGAACATCAAAGATAAACACCTAGAGATCAACTTTCTTCCATTTTTGAAAAGTATTTTTTTATTTGTCTATTACTTAATGGAAGAGAAGTACAAGAGATGTGAAAATCAAGCTATACATCACAGTGGTGAAACTGGAAGAAATAAGATTTTTCACAAATTTTCGACAGAAATAGTAATAGGATTGAAGCAGACCACATTCTTATCCATAAACTGGTAGTATCTCTCAAAATCTCTATGCTATGACGATTCAGAGGAGATTTGAAAACCCTGTTTCCAGCTATAAGAGGAATTGCAATTAAGCCTTTTGTACTCAGTGCTGCCAAATAGTCCCTACATTTCACATAATTGTACACCAAAAATAAAGGGATGCCTCAGAAGCTGGAGAGTGTAAAATTGTATCTATCAAACTGTTTATGTCCTCTCCAGTGTGACCTCTACCATTAAACAAAATCAGCTAATCAGGTGCCCTGTACATCTTTAAGTTAGATAAATTAATGATGGGCAGGGAGCAAATCTTTCTGAAACAAATTAACTACAGAGATATATTTGGTAAAATGTGTCTGTTTTAATCAAGTGTAAACCTCAAATTCACTAAATATCAATCCAATACTCAAAAAGTCCTCCATTTCCGTAATTTACAACCGTACAGCATGAAGTAAATGCCGGATCTTTTTGAGTTTCGGTACCTGACAAACTTCAAAACAAGAACAGAGACTGATAATATGATATAGAAGTCTTAAAATTCAAAATACATACTCCGATATTTCTTGTATCATATTGTGTTGAAATCTCATTCCTAGATTTTCTGTTGTGACTGTCAAATTGCCAGTTACAGAGTAAAAAGGAGCTAATTCTCTCAAAAATATCATTATGCTTTACATCTATGGAAGACTAGGGCAAGGAGAAACCACCATCAGATGTGCAGAGTCTGGTTTAGGTGGCATTTTCTATTCTGTTTATAAGAACTTCAACCTAATAACAAACCTACAGAGCAGCAACCCATTTCATATAAGATACCATCTAGCTCACTCAGTAGTAATGCCAATTCTAACACTTATTTCCATAATTTCCATAAAAGCTGGGATGTGAGACGTGCAGTATAGGAAAGATCAATAATACATATAGTACTGTGAAAACTAATAATACAGGACAGTTTCAGTAGGTAATGGTAGGGAGGAGCCCATAATGCATCCAACAGCCACACATAGCTCTACACCTGTAATCTCTCCCAGATACCAGTGATGCATGAATTTATCACTCTCCACACAATGACTGGCAGAGCTTTTTTTGCTCTAACTCACACACATGTCCTCATACAGATAGCTACTTAGAAATTTACTAGGTGTTATTACCTGCGACAGTGACTCACCCAGACCAGTTTATATGCTGCCTAATGAAATATTTTCATTCACTTGAAATGTGACATATTTCTTGCAAAATATCCTGCCAATAAAGTATAAAAAAGGGGGGTTGCTTTGTGGACAGTTTTTTTGGTAACACGTGACCTTCTGAAACGTGGCTACAACCTCTACATGAAACTCACAATATTTAATATTTCCACAATAACTACCAAAGTAAAATTTTCTTAATTTTAAAAGTCAGGGGGGAAAAGAATAAAGACAGTTACTCCACTGCCAAAAGAGCCTCTGGGCAAGTACCTTTCAATGAATGAATATAACTTCTAATATGTGAAATATAGTTTAAGATTTCTTCATCTCCAAAGTATAATCCTCATGTGGGGGCGTGCCTCATTATTTTGTGGCATTCAGTGCTTTCAAAATGAAATATCTCCTGCAAATCTGTAACTGTTTTGGCAGGTGGGGAAAAATGATTGAAAACTTTGATTACACAACCTTCAATACCTATCAAATGATGAATTATCTTTTTTGTACTTCCCTCTATTGTTTATTATAGAAATTGAGCAATTAACTGTGAGCAAATATTCATTATAGTTCTCTAGTAATTTATATACGGAGTAATTTCTTGCAAAGACAAACATATCAATTTGATACTTTGATCATAAATCTTATTCACATTCTTGCTGTGCTTTCATTGCTGTCTTGAAATTTTTAACCTATATTTCAACATAAATAGTCTCTAACATTTTGATAGGTTTGTAGAAAGCATCAGTAACGTGAAACAAAAGCATGCTCTTTTTCAGCCAAATCTGTCATATTTTTTGTAACTAAAAGAGATGCTAACATTCTGTTGGTAATGCACAAAGCCATTTCTCTCACATCCAGCACCACCAGAAGGTATGTCTCTCACAGGTGAATGTCAGCAAACAAAACAAGTTGTTTTTCCACCTTAATCAAACAATCTGTGGATCTGTGACCATGGATCACACTGTAGTATGATTTAAGTGTGTCTGCAGAAGATATCTTATTTTAGAAAAGATATCTTATTTTAGAAACAACTGTAGCCTTCACCATTGTTCAATTTCAAAGACACACCAGAATTATTTTTATTACCTAATGCCATCTTAGATTCCACAATGCTGACTTCTTCTGGATACAGCACAGAAAAAGCCTTAAAGAAGCTATTGTTTTCTTAACTGATCCACTATTCCACTGTTGTTATGGTTTGGTTTGTGTTGGTTTCTTTTTTCTTTTATTTTAAAGCAAAGTTTCTCATTGCTACATTTTAGGTGATAAAAGTAGATGAAAGAGAGGGAAAACAGATGGAAAGGAAGATGAGGGAGGAATGGTTCACACGGAAATGCAACTTAACCAACTAAAAATGAATAAGTTTTAGACTCAACTTCAGTCTAGGATCACAGTGCTAAACATCTTTTATGTGGTAGGATAATACAAAGCATATTGTCTGTATGTATTCCATCACACAAATACTTATCTGTGAAAAACATGCAGTATAAAATAAAAAGTCTGATCACAAAAAGCAATCCTAGTTACTATTCTTCTAAATGGAATAAATATACTGGAAAATTCACTTCAAATGAAATTTTCATTTCATTTAAGGATTGAAAACACTTCTCCTTGAAGTTTCTGATGATACAAAGGAATCTTTGGTTCTAAAGCTACTTTGTAAGCACTGTTTGAGGTCTAGGGCACAAGGTGATCTAAACATCAGCAAGAAATTCTTGGAAAAGAGCAAAGCAGCTCATACTCATTTATTCAGAAGTCCTTCAGAAGTGGTGAAAAATTATAGCACCTTTCTCCAGTATTCCTATTTCTTTACATCACAGCCTAATTTTTTCAGTTTACAAGCAATGTGCCCTGTTTAGAGCATGAATCAATCTCCACCAGTTTTGGAGTGAGTCCTTCAACTCACTCATTCTTTGATGCTTTCACGAATTCTTAAGCCGAAAGCAAGGTAACTTCTTTTCCCAGTTCTACTCTATGGCTTTAACCCCCTCCTACATAAAGAGCCCAGAAAACATTCAGATCACGTAACAGTAATACAGGGTAACATCCTTCTTCACTGATATTCTGCTGAGCATGAAAGAAATTTCACAAAGAACTCTGACAAGACCTTCACCTGGAAAATTCCAGGGTCTGCTATGAAGAGTCGAGTTGCTACCCACATTTAAAATTCCACTCATGAACACACTATTCACTGAGCTTAGTGTCCTTAAGTAGAAAAGTATTTGTTGGTTATATGTGAATTAATTTTCCAAAAGAATTTTTTTCTGGCATGCATGATCTTCTCAGGGAAAATAAGGCACCCAGAGGAAAATAGGCATTTTAAGAGACAAAGAATAAAACATGAAGCCACTGCCACAATTTTATTTGGAATGTAAAAATTGCTTGGTTTTAGGAATGTTACATGAGAATATTCTCTCCTTTTTTTTCCTCTTTGGACTCCGTGAATTGTATGTTTTGTTAAAAAGAAGTAACTTCAGTCATAACTACATGCAGGAAACCTGTTTGGATCAACAATTACAGTGTTCACTGTCACTCTTCAAAGATTTGATAATCAATACAGCTTTCCCTTACTTGTGAAATGGATGAAGAAAGTAAGTTTTGTTTTCAAAAATAAAAGACACCCAACAAAAGAATTTAGTGCCTATCTCAGATACCAGAAAGAAAGGTAATGTTTCAGCAGATCTCAGGTCTGGGATGAAAGGAAAATGTCAGAAGTTGTTCCTCAATTCACTAATAGAAGAAAACAAAAAAATTACTCTGCTCTTCAATTTTTCTATCTGCTCATGTATAAAGTCTTACACTGATGTTTTCATTTAAAAAAAAAATCTCCTTAATGTGCTCTCAGTTTTTCTTCTTCCCAGTTCACCCAACTTATTGATGGTATTTAGAGTTCTGTATCATTTCACAGATACATCAGATACAACTCCTTTTCTGATGTCAGTCTTGTATAATACAAGTTATTTCTTCCTTTCCAAAGGCCAACAAGCCAGATATTCTCACCTCACTATGCCCTTTCTCATTTATGTCCATATTTTCTCACTATTGACTCCGTATTCTTTTGTGTGAGCTGGAATTTGACCAGCTTCTTTCAGAATATTCTTGCTCCTCAACAATAAGAGCTGACAGCTAAATAAAACATAACTCTTTCAGAGTTGAAATTATGGCAAGAGATATTTTATGCTGCTTGCTACAATATTGAGAAAGATGAATACACAAGGAAAATGTAGACTTTCTTAAAAGTGTTGACATTATTTTAAACTGAAAAATGTCCCAAAACCACTTTTATTACACTATCCTGGTAAAGATATGCTTGAATATACATAGTGTTTTGAGTGTTTACAGGGCAAGTCTGCTACAGGACTTTGTATGCAAAGTAACTCTTTTCGAACATAGTAGAGTGCTACGTCCATCACATAATGAAAATTAATTTTCTGTTATGGATGATTAGGTAGTAAGACCAGATTACTTGGTAACAGTTAATATTCACATTAACTTTTAAAGCAATATAGAGTTTAAAAAGGAGAGAATTCGCATGTTAAAATATTCATTAAATAGTGTTTAAAGTAATCATAGAATTAGGCAATTTTTTGAGTTGGAAGAAACTTTAAAGATTATCTAGTTCCAATACCCCTGCCATGGACAGGGACACCTTCCACTGGACCAGGTTGCTCAGAGCCACATCCAAGCTGGCATTGAACACTTCCATGGATGGGGCATCCACAACTTCTCCAGTGTAACCTGTTCCAGTGCCTTGCCACTCTCACAGTAAAGAATCTTCTTCTGATATTTAATTTAAATCTATCCTGTTTCAGTATAAAGGCATTGTCCTTTGTCCAAGCACTACACGCCCTTGTCAAAAGTCCCTCTCCAGCTCTCTTGTAGAGCTGCTATAGGTACTGGAAGGCTGCAGTAAGGTTTTCTTGGAACCTTCTCTTCTCCAGGCTGTACAACCCCAGCTCTCTCAGCCTGCCTTCATAGGAGGATTGCTCCAGTCCTGTGATCATCTTCATGGCCCTCCTCTGGACTCACTCAAACAGGTCTGTGTCCTTCTTGTGTAATGGTAGGTTATGATACATCTTAACCAATGTGGACATATTGCTTGCAAAGTTTTTTCAGCCTTTGACTAAAGTATTTCCAAAAAAACAGGAATAAAATCACATAGCAAGTCATCAATAATGCTGCATTCCATCTGCTTACTTTAAGCAGAGAATAGTATCTCTGTTCTCACTTGTCGCAGCTCATAAACTCATCTTCTTCTGGATTAGCTTCTGTCCTCTGTGAAAGTTAGTGTGAATTCATTTCTACTCAAAGAGCATTAGTCAGGACATATCGGAGGTCATAGCTGTTGCTTGTTCCTTCGTTTTGTGAACAGTCTTTTGTTATTTATGTATAAAAGCCATTTTTAATAGTAGATTCCCACGTACTTTCTTCCTCAGTTGCAAAGCTACATAGATCATTCAGATAAATTAGAAAAGCCAGCAAAGATCACAAAATGGCAAATTGGCAGCTGTCCTGCTGATTCACTCAGCAGACTTTCCAGTGGCTCACAATGGGTTATTCAATCTACTTTCTTTAGGAAAAGCAGCTTCTGAAGTCATGTGTTATTTCCAGACAAATACATTGTAGAAGTCTGGAAGATTTAATGTACTCTGTCATCATTAGTATTGATAAAGATTTAAGAGGCTGAGCTTTCAGAGAAAAAGGTAGCAGGAGTGGAAAAAACTAAAAAAAAATCAGTGTGCTTCCTTCAGTTATTTAATAAAAGGCACCAAATTCTAACTTTGATGGTCATTAAAGATAATACAATGCCTAATATTTATTTAAGGGTTGACCTTGGCTAGCTATAAGGCACTCACACAGTCACTCTCTCACTCCCCCTGTTCAACAGAACAGGGGGAGGAAAGAACATGAAAAAAAGTTGGTTACACTCAAGGTATCAAAGGAGAGCAAATATTTTGCCCCTTTGCCGTAATTTTTCTAGGCTGGATAATATAAGACTCAACTGGAAAGACAGAAGTTCAATTCATCTGATAATCGTCTTACAACTGAATATAGAGATAGTCACACGTAACTTGGACAGGCAGGTAAGCATTGTCTTTCTCTACCCTTTCTGCTGATAAAGTTGACTTTTTAAAAATGTGATTGTTTCCAATTTCAAAAAGCAGAACTTTTTTTTCCCCTATTCATTACATTGCCACTGTTTCAAACTCTGGGGCCATCACTTTTCAAATGAATTCTCAGGCCACATTTCTAGACAAAATATCTGAAAATTCTATACCAACATTTGTTTACACTTCTTGTTTTGGAGGCCATCATTAAATAAAATATTAATGTTCTCCTAAATAAGGAACAATACTGTTAACTTCACTCCAGAGTAGTTATTCTTGAAGCATATCATATTGCCTCACCTTTAGCCACTTCTATCTATTTTATAACATTATGCAATTTTTTTTCCCACTAACTTTTTCGTACGGTACATTGTATCGCGTGCACTGCTGACATAGGGACATGGATTTCTAGAATTTCCTTTTACGTATCAGAAAAGAAGTCAACATTGTGTAAATCTTTTCTATATTTAACCTGAAATAGGAGTTACGCCAACTTGTTGACCAGTAGTTCACTTTATTGCTCCCAGTTATATCTGATGTTTCTGTGTATATTCATATTTAGGGGAATGGGAAAATTTTTTAATTTATGAAGAACATCTTTCTGAACAGAAACAATATTTTCTTTCCATAGCCTTTTAAAATTTGTCACAGGAAGACACTGAATTACTAAATATAAATTACAATGTTTTCATATTGAGAATCTGACATTTATAGTAAGAAATTTCTTGAAGAGAGCTAAAGTTGCTTTCAGGTCTTCCATAATTGGAACTAACAAGGCCTTAAAAATCTTTTTTCTTCATGAATATGGTTGTTTTGTAAATGAAACTATCAAATTCAAGTCCAACTTAAAGGTAAAATGTTTATTAGCATAAATTTAGATCCATAAGTTAAATTTGTCTGCATCACATAAAAACATATTTGGGCTTCACTAAGGACCATCCAATAGTGATTATTAGATAGAAATTGGGAATTGCATTTAAGCTTGGCACAGACACAAGGTGCTCAGAATGAGTAAAAGTCTGAAGAAGTAACAGGTAATTCGTAGGAATATGTATCCATTTGGATTCCCTTAGAAGTTTCACAGTTGATGGTCAAACCACTGAGTTCAAAACCAACATCACTTAAATTGGAAGATGAAAGTAAGCAAACACAAGCTGATGGATCAAAGTAAAGTGTTTTCTTCAGTAGCTTTTCCTCTTCATTCTTGGTATACTTTACAGGTCTTACTGAACAGCAAAAATACATTTTGTGTTGGTGGGGATTTTTTGGAACAGACAATATTAAAATAATCTTCCACTAGAATTAAAGCTAAATATATATTTCCAAACAAAACAAAACAAACTAATTTGCATCTAAAAGTAATTACTTTTTAGTTATGAATGAATTTTGCTCATTTTTCTCAACTCTGAGAAAAGGTTTGAATAAGCTTTGGCATAATACTGAGTCAATATTAATTAAGTTATTGCTCTATTTAAAAAATCCAACCAAACAAACAAAATTAACAAGGAAAAGGTATGTTGATGATACCTTTTTTGACACTGATCCTGCCATTACCAGAGAATCCGACAAAATAATTATAGTTCCTTAAATTATAAAAAAAAGGAAACAAAACCTCACTTCCTTGCAGAAGAGTGACTTATCAATTTCTTTTTAAGTCAAAACATTTTTAAAAATAACCAAAATTTTTACACTCAGTTGCGAAATGGCCTAACACAATGTCCAGAGCAAAAAGCTCTAAAATGATCAACTTAGCAAAAGATAATTTGTAAAACATTTTAAACAGCACTTTGAGTTTTGTAATTGCTATCTTTTGCAATGTATGCTGAAAGTAACACAGTGGGTTGTTGTAGTGAGACATTTTTGCTTGATTTTGCCCCATTGTCTCAGAAGCACTTGAAAATCAAAAAGTGAAGAAATTATGAGAAAATACCAGAGCCAGCAGACATAAAGTACTGCCACTCAGAGAATGTAGCATTGACAGAACTGATACACAAGATCCAAAAACAGCATTATAAATATTTCGAAAGAAAAACAGACTCAACATTAAAACTAACAAGCAAATCCCTGCTAATTAATGACCACCCAGAAAAGAGGCGTTCATTCAGCACCTGACAGTGTTGGGAGATGTTTAAAATTGAAAAAAGATGTAATTTACTCTCAGTTCTGCCAAAACAAACTCCATCCAACCAAGACTTAAAATATCAAATTACTTTTAGCAATATTAGAGACTTATAGCTAATCTTTGTCTTCCAAGGAAAAGCCAAAAGTGTAAAATAGTATGAAAGCTAGAACAACATAAATTCTATGTACATAATTCAAGCGTAAATGTTATTACTATCTGGAGCTGCAAATAATTGTAAAACAACACAAAACCCATGAATTTTGAATAAGTGAAGAGAAATACTCGAATAAAACAAAATATAATATTCGTCAATATTGAATGCATACAGCTTGAAAATATGTACTGTTGTCTTTATGACAATAAATTACCTTTCTGGTAATTACAAATTTGTCCATATAAATGAAAAATAGGGGAAAAAAAAAAGTTCTGTGTACAGAAATTCCACAATCTGAAGCAATGGAGACTATAATAACACAAGAAAGTTCATCTCTCTTTATTAACTCCCTGTAGTATTTGCAAAATATGACCTTCATGACAGAGTGATTTAGCTATAGGAGAGACTGTAAAGACACTTTTTTTCTATCATGGACCTGGTATATCAAAGCAGCATTCCAGAAATCAGGCATGTTATCTGAGTTACCCCTAAATGGGATCTGAACGTCGGTGGCCAAATAATGCCTGGAGTCATGAAGACTGCAGTGATTGCAAAGGGTCTTGCATCTAGTATTTATTCATATTTATTTCACGTGGTCATGAAAATCTTCGTTAGTACTCCCAATGTACGTTTAACAAATCAGTGGTCCCAAACACTTTCTCCTATTTGTAGGGTCTACTACTGCTTCTATATAACCACAGATATTCTTATCTGTTTGAAAAACGTGAAGTTGGGTCTACATTTGATTTTAGGGCCCAGACAGTTTTAACAGTTTTACAACTTTTGTACAGTCACTGACCCACTGCAACCAACTATATTCTGTATGTTGCAGTCACACATTGAAATGAAATATGTGGAATTGATTGTTTCCAGTCGTATTGCCTCCTATTCACTATGTGAACAGCATCATTTTCACTCCTTATTTTCTTATGAGTACATACCAGTCTCAATACTCACAAAAGGCCAAGTGATATTGTTGGGAATGTGTCTACAGATGAAAAAGGAGTATCATTAATCTTTATCTTAAAGACAAAGTCATAATATTTTTGCTATATGCCTGCAACCACTACATATTTAGTATTAATGAATGCATGTATATAAATGTAGACCCCAATGAACGCTTAGGGTTTTTTTTTTAATCTGCCTGGCATTTCAGAATCAGATTGAAAGATACACCTCTGACAGAAATAATAACCATACCTAGCAATGGACTATTGCCGCAGAATACAAAACTAAAAAGTAAAGGAGGTAGGAACCCCTGAAAGCAGAGATGTACCAAAAGCATATTTTATTTTTAATTTCTTTGTTTATATCATTACAATTCTTTACAGAGATAACTTCTTTATACTAAAAAAAAAAAAGTCAGCCATTCTTACGAAATTACTGTGTAATTCTATAATAAACACCCATTCATATTTTACCTAGCTTTAGTAAATGGGAATTTTTTCTATTCTGTTCACCTCATTCTCATCTACCATCTCTCTATAGCATATTGGTATTTTTGGGTAAAAATACACAACAAAATCTGAATTATCGCTAAAGTCTTAACTTTCAAAAAAAGAGAAAATTTTGAATTAATGGTGTGGTTGATTTTCAAGGATGGTGATAGTGTCAGTTTATGTGGGTTTTGTTTTGTTTTTAACAAAATGTATTTCTTTCTGGGTGAGATACATTGTCCATATGTATCAGAGATCAATCAATGATTGATTACAGGAATACTTTTTACTGGAATCTTACAGAATTTCTGAAGAAACAGTCTCTTTGTAATTTATTCAAGAACAAGCATAAAATCAATATGTAATTTAAACATTCATTCATATTCTTTCTATATATTTATCCATATGCATACCTTTCTCATTTTTTACCCAATCAATTTTATTTAAACTTGGTGCTCCCATTTGTAGAAATAGATCCTTGGTTTTTATCACAATTCAACCCTAAGTGCTAGGAATAATCAGCTTTTATTTTGGATAAAGTCTCCCCCCATCCACATCCCATAGGAAGGTTTTAAGCCATTTCAGAAACACACATGGAAGATTTCACAGTATCAAAGAATCTTGGTTGCACCATAGCATGTCTCAAGAGGTAACACTATTAGGAATAACATTAATACTTACAAAGAGGAACAAATGTTCTCATAAATAATTAAAAGAGGGAACTTTTAAGGACTAAAAAGAGAATTTTTTTTTTTTTATATATTGCACACTGCTTGCTCCTTGTGTTAGAACACAATCTTAATAAAAAAGCACACAATGTGACATGAATTCTGACATTTCTGTGTTGCAGGGTTGGTTTTTTTTTTTTTTGTTTTTTTTTTTTTTTTGTTTGGTTTTTTTTTTTGTTTTTTTTTTTTTAAATAAAGTAACATGAGCAAGACTGAAAAACTACTGTGTGGGAGTTGATGCATGTTTCTGGTGCAAACTCTGTGTAAGTCTGTCTGCCACGGATGGCTATGTGAGAAATGAAAGCCATGAAAGAAATATTTTTACTTTTTATAAAAGAATGAGTGGTAACTTTTAGTCCAATATTTTATTCTTATACGCTTTAAACCACATACACAGCAAGAAAGGAAGCAAAGCATGAACTGGATTTACTGGTACACAAATAGTATGTACTAAAAGAGAAAGTCAGTGACCACTTCCTTCCCACACAGTTGAACCAACCTATTCTACTTGTGATATGTGTATTTCTCTATCATGTCTGTCTGGTAACTGCACAAACCTCTCTGACAGCATGAATCACCGTGATGAGTCACTACCCATTCTTATGCAAAAAAAATCCAACAAAAAAACCACACACAAAAAAACCCAAGAAACCTTTTCAAAGTATCAGAACAATTCAACTCATGTGAATATTGCCACGGTAATTTTATTGCGTCATTGAATGAGACCACTGGATGCTACTAGTAAATTTTTTATGTTCCGCTGCTATACTTTTCTCTTATATTTTAAAAACCACTGTATTTAAACAGATCAGATCATAACAGATGATTTATGCTGCATAATACCTTTGGGTTCAACAGAAATTAAACAAAACCATCTACATTAAATAAAGTTCGGTTGAACTTTTGTCAGCAGAAGAAATAATTCTCGCAAATACAGAAAGGGGAGAAAACTGACCAAGAAGCCAACGAAAGTTCTGGCGAGACACATTAGTGGGGAAAGTGAAGCCCAAGTGCTCAAACATGCATAGCTATTGCAGTATTTCACATGACTCTCAGGTTTTTCACCTGACACGTGCTGAATTATGTAATGTCTTACGACGTTCAAATAAACTGCTTTGAAAAGCTTACTTAACAACAGGAAATCCTTGAACAGACTACCAGCTTCAGGAGTGGACTGCAGAACAGTCTGAAAACTCTGAATTCATGAATCAGCATGACCAAGAGTGACTTAGAATCACACTGCAGACAGTAGAAAAAACAAAGATCTTCCTTCCTTTTTTTATTCAGGTAAGTAGAGATCAACACTGAACTGTTTTGAAAATACTACTGTCTCAGTCAGAATCACCTATGTTTTCAGGTTGGCCTATTGCAAGACAAGGTAATAGGGGAAGGATGAAGTTTATTTTTTGAAGTTCTACAGGTCTGCAAACTACAAGTAAGTTAAAGCATATGAAATTCTGACACCAGAAATCGATCACCAAATAATATAAAGAAAAATGAAGATTTTTTAGTGGTTATCTAAATGCTCATCTGACTTGAGATTTAAATTTCTTTTCAAAGGAGACTTAGCTACTGTCTGCAAAAGCAACACCTTGAATGACAAAATAAAAAAAAAGTCTAATATTTAAAATACTTTTTCAAACAAAGTGCCCATGTAACCGTAACACTAGTTGTAATCAACTATAAAACTGAGACAAAAGAGATGCATTCATTAAGCCTTAAAAATATATGACTAGAAGTGAATTTAAGCAGCTGCCGTGCTACTTAGGACAAGTGAACCTACTGGGTAGGTTTTGATCTCCAGCAAAGAGGATTCCAGCCAGCTTCTAGATAATGTAAATGAATGTTCATTATTATCACACTGAAAGTTTTCCCTAATGTACAAAATATATTTTTCCCTTGAAATTTTAGTTCATTTTTTCTTGTCCTGTTATCAGTAAATATGGAGATTACCAATTATTATTTCTTTTGCACCAGCAGTTCTCAGTAGGTTGCTGTGCACTAGCATGCTGTGACTACAAGTTCATGCACAGGCAACCAGAAACACCAACAGTGGAAATATTTGTTTCATACCTACATTTCAAAACATCCTTATTATGTTCAGCTTTAAAGGTTTTTTGTATTACACTGAACAAGTGCAGTTCCTCCAACTTTTTCTTAGCAACTGATAGTTTTTAAATACCATTCTCACTGTGTTCAGCCGTATGATCTCTAAATTGCTTTCAGCTGTTTAAAGCATAATGCTCTGTTTCCTATAAATTTTATAGTCTAATTTTCCTGCATTCTGCACAGACTTGTTGCACTCCGACTTTTGCAGTGAGTGTGGGCCAAAGAAACCCACTTTTTTGTGCAAAGCAAGAATTTAATAGTAGATGAACTTAAACCTTAAGACTCTGACCAACTAACTGTGATTACCCAAGATTTAATTATTATTATGAAGAAAAGACTACTGTTACATAAAAAGACCCCCAAATAACGACGCAGTGACGCAGTGAAACTTAATGTACAGATGCTTCCTTGCATTCTATCCCTTAGTCTTTGATATTAAGCTCATTCTTCCCCTGGCCCTTTGGGAACAATGCAATTGGCTTCTTCCTCCTCACTCTAGGACCCTCTAGGGATTATTTCTGTATGACTTCTAATGTTCTATACATCTTGATTTCTTCACTGATCCACATTTCTCTATGACATCCAAATGTACACTTTAAAGCATATCGTACATACACTCATTACTTTTCTACATTACATCTCTGGTTTCCAGATTTGTTTTTTCCAAGGCTACATTTCTTCAACGATCAGTAATGGCCCACTGGTGAGCTTTTCACAGACTTGCACACTCATAATTCCAGGGCTGTATTCCTTTATCCTGAATTTTTATTCACAGCTCTTAGAAAAGATATTCTTCATGAAATAACTTTTGTTACTATTGTTTATAAACTACAGAAATCTAACTAGATTATTAACAGTAGATGTTACATCATGTGATTATATAAGACTAAGTTAAAACTGAACAAATTAGGTACAGCTATCTGACTATTAGACAACATCTAACATAGTTAAATCAGTATTCAGGCAAGCCTGAAGCAAGTCCAGACAAAGCAAACCTGCAAGTCCTAGACTCGAGACCTTGCAGACCGAACATAAAAGGCTGCAATCCAACTACTAGCAATAGTAATCCTTCCTGTCTTCATAATACTCCACATGAAATATTATTAGAAATAAGAAAAGTCAAATGAACATATCTTAGGTACATGCAATGGTTGTCACATTGTCTTCAAGAATAAAATCACCAATGAATTACACTCACTGTTTATCATATTTAAAAGTACTATTCGTCACTTAGAAAAAAGAAATAAAGTTCACACATTCTTGGTCAATAATCTGCTTGTACTGTGCAACAGCTCCAAGAGTTTTTTAACCCATAATGATTTAAATTATTCCCCCCAGAATACATAACTCATACCTCTCTAGAAAGGAATGACATTAGGTTTAAGAAATATATATGCTAGAAAAAATTGCATCACACACTGACTGCAGTTATCTTCTCATGCAAAAAATATGCAATAAAATTCTGGCATAGCTTTCAATATAGACAGAATTTCTTACCAAGTACTTTTAAGATTATCATTGAGAGCTCTTTTAAGTAGGGATTCTCACCATTGTGGTAAAAAAAAATCACGAACAGTTCCCATCCTCTGCCAAAAGCATAAAAAACCCCACCTGAGGCCTGTTTCCATATTTTTCTGTCTTCACCTGTATGCCTTAATAAACATAGATGTGAATTTCAGGTTAATTGTATCTGATCATTAGAATACAAACAAACACGTGAGTACCGTATCATTTCTTCACAGATACTTAATGAGGTTCCAATTGTACTATTCACCTACCAAAAACTTAAGGGGGAAAGTATTGCTCAGTTGCTTAATTGAATATTGTAAAAAGTATCCTGTATTAAACAAGAATTCACAGCTCCTATTGCTGTTATTTTTTAATCTGGAATGAGTTTTACTCTCTATTGAGTCAATTTAGCTCCTAAAAGTACTGCTAACAACAAACAGAGTTTTGTTCCCACATTTGTTTCCTCTTAAAGTTAAGTAAACATCAACTCTGACAACTGTATGTTAGAAATTAATTTCTCTTTCAGATGCAATGTGCAGAAATGTGTGGAGGATTTTTACCTTCTCTTGCATTTAACAAATCTTCTGGCAGTGCAAGATCTTCGTGCATCGGGTACATCCATGATGTCTTCAACCTTTGCTGTTTTCTTTCTGTACCACATAATACCCATGACTTTTGCTGTTTTATTACAGGTCTCAAGTTGCTAACGAAATTCCATAGTGCTATCATTACAGTGTGTTTTATGTTCTGTGATGGTGTGCAAGTGACCCAGTAACTTTGTTGTATTAATCCCTTAGCGTGGGTCTGCTGAAGATTGCACTTTAGGCCATTCAGTTATTAAGTTTCTCATAGTATTTACAGCTACTTCTAGCCTGATATTTATTTTTTAAGCTCAAGTGGGCTTAACGCAAAAGTCATTTCTGTTTATTTAAATGCTATCTTTAAAAAAATAAATGAAATGAACAACTAAACTAGTAACACATATAAATAGAAGCCAGCTACCATAGGAAAATGAAGTGTAACACTTCTAAATTTTTTGAAAGTATTATTAAGAATGATTTCAGAATTATCTATGCACTGTTTAAAATGTATGTCTGTTTATGCTACTAAAATTCATATTGCGTTAGAGAAGCTATTAAATGCTGTGCAAAGTCCAGACTCAAACCGAAGTGCAACATGGAGTAAGAGCAACCAAAAGACCAAGCAAAAATGATTTGGGCACTTGGCAAAGAGAGTGTTAAATAAATAAAAAGAACTTTTCACTATTTTTGTTAGTGAAAAAGGTTTGCTATCTTTACGTACAAGATAAAGGGCAAAAGATCTACAATGCCTTTATTGCAGGCTACCCTAGGTTTTACCCAATACTGCCAAATTATAGAATCAGAGAATCGTTAAGGTTGGAAAAGACCATTAAAATCATCAAGTCCAGCCATTAAAAAAACATTAAATTATTACTAACCAGTACAATCAACCTAGGTAATACATGGATAATCTGCATCCCCAGGCTAACTTCTGTCGTCTCCACAGCTGCATTTTCTGCATAGTCAGGATTTTTTTTTTTTTCTAATATCTTCCCAAGACCTGCTTTTCCTTCATCATGGCATGAGGCTGAGTTGGAGGAGGTTTAAGCCGGATATCAGGAAAAGGTTCTTCACACAGAGGGTGGTTGAACAGGCTCTCCAGGAAAGTGGTCCCAGCTCCAAGCCCAACAGAGCTCTAGCAGTGTTTGGAGAACACTCTCAGGCACATGGTGTGAGTCTTGGGGTGTTCTGTGCAGATGCAGGAGTTGGACTCGATGATCCTGATGGGCTCATTCCAACTCTATGATTCTGTGACCTTTTTGATAGAAGTTCTAGGTAACTCCATATAGTTAAGATAATATTGCTTTATGTTGAGTACATTTTAATTATGTTATTACTAAGTAAATATAAATTTAATCTTTAATTGTTTTTTAAACAATTGAGCATTGTGGGTCAAATCTACCTCATAGACTGTATGGAAGTATTAGATTCTTTACTAGCGGAACACACAGGGCTGGGCTGTAATAACCTGAAATATAAGTTTAAGTTCAACAAACTAATGTTGCTTTGATACTCCTCTTTGAGAGGCACATAACTAAAGGGGCTAAACAATCCAACAGGGCTGCTGTCTACTTAAATAGAGTTTAAATTCAAAAGCAGCTTTAAGAAGATAATGGGAAAACTATTCATTGAAAGGGAAGGCTGTAATGGGTAAAGTTTTATTCTTATCCAAATAAAACCTAAACAAAACACCTTGAAGAAAAATATATTTAATGAATAATCACAGACTAATTTCCACAGTGGGGAAAAAACCAGTCTACTGACTAATTACTAAAAGGAAGAAGAGTCATCCTTCCCTAAGCAATGGAGATTTTGGGGATTCACACAAAGCCCAAGGTATGATGCAAGTCCCAAGAGATACAGGCATTTGAGGCTTTATAGGTCATTAGTCAGAGTCAAACAGGTCCAGAAACAGGGAGATGAAGTGCTTTTGGAAAGCAGGACCAGGAAGAATGGGGCTATGTGTGACTGTTTATGACTTGATACCAGTAAACTTTTATCAAACTGATGAAATTGAAATCACAGAGTGGGGAAGATTTTTGCCATGATCAGTAAGAGCTGGAAGACAGCGCATACATCAATAGCAAAAATAGTTAGCATTTATATGTCCTTTATTTAAAAGTAGACTGTTAAAATTCTGGCAGATAGTAGCATTTTCTTGTCATCTTTATGGGCCGCTCACAATTCTTGGCTATCTGCTAAGAGTTTTTTTTAAAAGGAATAAAAGTCCTTAAGCAATTCACACAATTCATCATCTAAATGGGCAGTCATAAAGAAAATACACAGACTAATATTAATATGATCTATGCTTCTGTGTTGTATGCGTGACTGAAAATTAATACAAATTAATTGGTTTAAAAAAAAATATTACACTTCCAATGAACATTCAGTTATATAGAAGATACATTATTTTATTAGAGCTATGTGATTTTCACTATTTTTCTACTGCAGTACCTGACTCATAGTTTGCATGTAAACTGACTACCTTTGAGTGGCATTTATTGTCCTCTGTATTAATTCTTCTAATTTTGAATGAATTACAAAACATGTTAATTAAAATTGTCTACTGTTGTGGAGCAGACAACATAACCTTCTCAGAAAAATAACTGAATTGCAGCATCTGTTTCACTGGAAATAATCATTGTTTTCAACAGGGACAAAACATGCAGGAAAAACAAAATGATTAATGTAGTACATTTGTGATACAACAGTGTAAGTACTTTACTTAGCAACACATTACAAGAAGAAGATTTACTTTTTCCTCTTGAATTAAATGTCCAAGCAAAGTTATATTTTACTCTAAGCACTTCATTAATTTTGGTAATTATTTACTTTATTAAATTCCTTCAATACTCTTATTTGATTCTGTGTGTTCAGTAGTGTTTTCTACTTGAATATCACAGCACTAATAAATCTTAAAGGCCATTTATGAAGCAGAAAAACATTAAGACTCTTGAGTGCATTAAACTTGTCATAGACCATAGAGCTCACCATTATCTTATGTTAGTTATGCTCAGCTAAACATACATTCTGATCGTGTTACTTTCACAATTCCCAAAAACAATCCTAGTCCAGATAATTAAAAAAGCACCACAAGAAATGAAGAGCACTTAGTTTCATCCTCTACTACAGTGGATATTTATAGATCAAATGTGTTTCTTCCCTCAAATAATATTAATGATGGAATATTAAAAGGAGACAGGCATATAAAAACTAAGAGAAATTCTACATTCATTAGATTACGTGCAGAAGAAAAAACATTGAGAAGGGTATTTTATCATTTATTTCCGAGATTATGCTCAACAGCATGCTTTTCAATTGTTATAGAAAACTCCTCAACATCCATAATGTTAAGAACTATCTTGAATGATTGATACTGTGCAAAATTTTTTAAAAAAAAAAAAAGGTTTTACTTTGAGTAGGCAAACTGAAGAAGACTGTAAGACTCTGAACTACCAATATATAAAATTTCTTAATATTTTTTTGTTTCTCATATGAATTAAACATCACTAATTCCAAATATTGATTATGAATACTCACAAAATGCTGTCATGTGTAACCATGAATACACACTATTAAATCATGAATAGTGAATTATATCATTTAACCATTAAGAGCAATGGCTGTTGTGGACTTAACCATGAAAATAAATGCCATGTTAACCTACCCACTATGATTACTCTAATACTGCAATATGCAGAAGAAGCATTGACCATGTATTATAGGTTTTAGCAGTAAAGAACTTACTCTTTCAGACATGAGAGATACTTCCTATGTGAGCAAAGAGATTATTCTCTCTTTTTTCAAGTTCAAAAAGAGTATGAACTTTTCCCCTTTCCTCCTCCTCTCCTCTTCCCATCACATTTTCCTTTATCTCCGGAAAGTAAAAATATTCATCTTTATTTCAGGTAGGACAATGAGACTCTGATATTCTTTCTCCTCTCTCTTTCTCCCACCTGCTCTGGTGCAGGCTCTTCTGTAACATTCTAGTGCTCTACCTCCACCACTTGATTTTTCAGACACAGATCAGAACAGCACACAATACTTATGGTTTAAAACTACCAAAATCTGAAATAGAAGTGAAATGATATTGTCTTGCTCCCAGACATGTTCCTGCCTCATACTTCTTTTACTCTTCCTTGATGATGCCCCACATTTGTTTTCTTCATTCCTACTTGATTTAGAATGATCTTCTAGATATATTTGCTCTACTAAGTACTTCAAAGTATTAATAAAATCTAGTAAGAAGCAGTTTTGGCCAAATTATGTTATGTTCTACATGACAACAGCCCCAGTAAATCATTTAAGTAAAAGAGCATGCCAATAAATCATTTAAGTAAAAGAGCATGACATATACTACTCCTACATATATTTTATCTTTATTTTTGTGGTGTTAAATTACAGCATTTAAAACTCTGAAAATATATGCTTTCCTACATTTGCTACAAATTTAACCAAAAATACCTAAATAAATTTTTCATGTTGCTACTGGAATGAAGGTAAATGCTCATCTGCTTTTTCTCATACTGAGAAAACATGGTGACTTTAATCATTCATAGCAGGTGAGATCCCATTGACTGCTTCCTTCCTGCCCTGAGGAAAAAAAAGAAAGAACTATGTATTTAATTACTCCGTAACTGTTTATGTATTTTTTTCACCTCAGTATGGTGCAGTAACGTAGATGCGCCTGATATCAGTAGTTTTAAATGTGTTTTATTTTTAAATGCACATATTTTTAAAGTTACTGTCAGTCTTCTCTGAACTATTTTCCCTCACATTTAACCTTGTAATATTGCAAATTTTAATCTTTAATTGAGTTTAAAGGAACAGTGTCTGACAGTAATCTTAATTTTTAAATACAACCGGAGGCCTTCTAGATAAATGTGAAAGAGCAGCAACTTCTCGTCTCCGTTACTCCCATCTTTTTTGTTGAGGCAGTGAGGTGCATGCGCACATCTGTCCACATATTTCAGAAAGGAAACTTGCTTTCTGCTCAATACAACAAAATTTGTGGGCATATTCAGTTCTTCGTGTCATCGTGCTAAGCTAGGTAAGTACACTTGAGTGAGGAGAGGACGCACTACAGCATCACACATGAGCTCGTGGCTACACGCTTCACAAGCCTGCGCTGTCATCTGCTTTCACAGTGGATCAACGTGTCCCTGGGGGTTCATCGCACAAAATTCTGAATTGTTTCCATTTGCAGTTTGTGCTTTTTCAGACCCTGAGTTTTGACTTTTTGCAAAGTGTAAGTGAGGTAAAGATAGCACTTATTTTGACATTTTCTCAGAGTGTAGTTCTTTTTTAAAATTATAATAAGGATATGAAGAAACCATGATTTTAAGCAAGCAACAAATAAATTAAGAAGCTTGTGAGATTAAACAGTCTTATTTTGTCATAGAAAGACATGTCTGAATTAGTCCCAGGTGACTCCCTTGAGACCGAAGATATTGTACCTAGAAGGACTGCATACCTCACCTCTGCTTCCACATCTTCATTTAATTAATTTTTATAGAGTTTTCTTTAACATTTTCATAATAATTTTTGAGAGAACATTCCAGAACACTATTAGAGCAATTATGCATAATCCTCTCACCTCGAAAGAAACCAAACAAAAAACCCCAAGGCAAAAGATACTTATGTAGATCCTTAATCATGGCTGTTTTACTCCATACAATATAAAATGTCCTAGTACTTTCAATCCAACAGTCAATGTATTGGAAATCAGTTTAAAACAAGGAATTGGATTGGCCAAAGGAAGATTTTATTATTATACTGTGGACAATAATGAGGATCATAACAGCATTTATTATGATCTATTATCTGACCAGAATCATTACTTGAAAGAAAAAGGTCAAAGAAGTGTTTAAAAATATAAATTAAAAAGAATAAAGTGTTCTTTTTCTTTAGAAAGTAACTATTTGCAACTTCAAAAACACTATTACAATAGAGTGGTGGTTCTGTGCTACGTAAGGCTGTTGTAATACAGAAAACAGTAACTGACTCAGAAAAGACGTTATTGTTTTTCTTTTATAAGTGACTGCTTAGTGGTGTGGGTATTCAGGAAGGCACAAGCAACAAAAGGCCCACTAAACAGTTTAATAATTTCCAAAGACTAAGTGGAATGCCTAGCATTGTCCATGAAGCCAAATATATCACAATGCTGCAGTAACTAGTCTTATAAAACTAGGATGCTTGGAGAAAACTAGTCATAAAAAATTAAATAAAATTAGAATATTTACTTAAACATGAAAGAAAACGGAAATGGCTGCTGAAGGCTGGTAGTTCCTGACTTCCAATATAATGAATACCACAGGGACATGAACGCATAGTTTCACAATCAGTCTTTCATTTTTCTGGGAAACAAAAGAATGAGGAGTTCTGCCCTATTAGGAATAGCAGGAAATTTTAACTCTACTCTCCTCATGTCAAAGAGGAATGCCTCAGGCTTATCAGGAGAGCTACTCAATTCATTAAGAAAACTGCATGAAGTTTTTTTAGAACTGCCAGTTTGATTTGAGACTCTTAGAGGGAATGTGACTATTCCCCTCTATCTTTTGGACAAGCAAGATCTTTAGGTTTTTTAGTCCTTAACTATCCCTAATGCAGAGGACACTGTGGCAGCATAACCAAAAAAGCCTTTCCGAAAGACAGAAACATATAAAAGTTCAAATCAAATAAACAGCAACAATGAAAACATGCTTGAAAGAATTTGGATTCTTAAAAATTGCTACTGCACTGCAAAAATCTATCTGCTAGAGACTACTATGTAGTGTTATAAAGATCTCAAGCACACAGTTACTCCACCATACATATTTCTTTTCATGTATTAGATTTACAGGAGTCAATTGTGCACTCGGCAATTTTGTCTCAGAAATTTCAGGAAGTAAAATAATTACAGCAGGTTCAGAAACTAAAGCCCGCGGACCTCTGGAAAGAGAATTAGGGCATTTACTATCAGCTGGCAACTAACATGTCAATGTTTTAGAAAAGCACAGCTCCTGAAAGGCCACTATTTCTCTGAGCCAAGTTAAGTTCAGGATGCTGTTGGGCCAGTCTCTTCTCCACCTCCTTCCCTAAGCACTATCAAAATAAATGATCAGTTTTCAGGAATGGCAGTCCCCTCATTCAGCTGTACAGTGGCAGTAGTGCTGGACAGGGAGGAGGCAGAAAACAGCTGAGAGCAGTGCACATCCCCCTTTATTAGCAGCTTGTGTTTGTCTTAAAATTTAAACTAGACATAGAAACTTACAGAAGACGATTTATTTTTAGGCAGCTAAAAGGTAGTCAAAATTCTGCTGTATCCAGGATGTTAATACTGATTGTTCATTGCTAATATTTTTACACTTGTCCGGCAAATATCAGGATGGGAAACCTTAGGAATTATGCAGAAGTTTGTCCAAGAGTTATCAGGGAACAGAATTTTAAAAAATTTTAGATTGAAACACTTCATTGATTCTTGTTGATTTATGAGAAACATTTCAGAAAGATTCAAAGTGATTTTGGAAGTTATCTTTGTAGGACATACATGATCCATTTGCAGCTCCTCAGCAGATACACTGAGTTCATAAAACTGACATGATTTTATCACAAAAAAAAAAATATTTCTTACAAATAACCTACTACAATTTTTGCTATTTTTTAATTGCAGTCGCAATTTGATTCAGCATTCAATACCGACAGCTGCAAGCTTTCAGAAATTACAGGACAGCTTTAATTTAAAATATGGTATTTTAGACAAACGCACCTTCTTTCTCTTGAATTGTGCATTTTCTTAACAAGTAATAGTTCATACTTTCAGGCAGCCAGAAACTAAGACCTTTTATCTTAAATATAAGCAAAACAGGCCTAGGATCAGAAATTTTGAAAATGTCATGTTGAGGGGCTCATGCTTACTCTTGAAATTTGAATGAAACGCCACAACTGCAGCACTAAGACGCACATTTACTTTGCAACGAACAGCAGAAATACCCAAACAAGCCAAAACTGTCTTGGAGTTTTATGTAACACCTTGGGATGATAAAAACCAAAACAAACACACACATGTAACTCTGAAGAATCAAATTGATTTGAAATTAGTTGCATAAAAATATGAGTATCTCTATAGCAATTATTACCATGTTCACTGACATTGCGCAGATGGCACGGAATAGGGCAAAATATTATTTTCCTTCCCATGGAAACCAAGAACCAGTAAGACTTATCCATCATTTCATATTAATTTCATGTTTCTGAGACAACTAAAAAAAAACTACAAAAGTTACATGGCTAAAAATCATGCTTCTAAATAATAAAAATACATGATTAATTAATGTATCATTCAATTTTAAATGCAGCAAAGAAAATTTGATGACGCTGTATATTGCATGCTTGTAAAAGTAAAATATTTTCCCCTGGGACTGGTACACTCTCATAAGATTTTTAATTTTTTTTTTTCCTAGTGCAACAGTTGCAACAGGAATGTGAAGGAAAAAATGTTGATTGAAGACAAATTATGTAACAAAGAAATGTCATCACATGCTATAAAATCAGTGACTGACAACTAAAAAGTAATTACACGTTGCATGGTACACAACCAGAATCACAGTCTGTTCCACCAGTCTTCCTTGGCTGGAACAGGGAATAGCCACTTGTAATAATAAAAGCCATTTTTACATCTTAACTTTTAAATCTATGGTCAACAACACATTTTGAAGCATTCGATACTACGGTGTTCAAATCCCACTACTATAGATTTAATAGAGAAAAGCATGGGGGAAAAAAAGGTTTATTCATTACAGAAGGATGTACTTTTTTCACTTAGAACTTGTTGTGTGTTATTTGCAGCAATTTTAGTACTGAATTTGGGAATGCAAGGTCTGTTAGGGATGTATTTTACCTTAAAAAGAACACTGAGAACTTGTTCTTCAATAAATATTTCAGGAAAAACAGCCAAAATGTATGGTTCCATGATAACGAAAATATAAACTGTATCACTAAATTATATAAATTAGTGAATGAGAGAGAAAACAAAATGCACAGCGAAGTGTGAAAGTCTGCTGTCGACACTAAGTTACTCACATGATTAGGACAAAAATTGACTGCAGAGAAGTGCGGAAAGATTGTACAAATCCTTATTATTATCAGTAGAACCAAACGTGAATGAGGATAAATTTAAAACGCAAGTAAAAAAAAAAATTCTATCCCAGCATCACAAATAAAATAATGGATCCTGAGTTACTTATTCAAAATTTAAGACCAAGTTCATAAGCTTTTAATAGAAAACATTCCAGGAAAAAGCCAGTTTGCTTTTCAACACTAATTCACAATTCTACTCAAATATTAAGAAATACAAGGATGACTTAGGAGGAAAAAAAAAAAAAAAAATAAAAGAATCCAGAACAGTATGATTCCTCCATTCATGGGAATTACGTGTTTTGTAAAACCATGGTGTTCAGTTGTGGTCCCCTTCTTAAAAAGAATGTAGTAGAACAAGGCAGAAAAAGGAAAAGAATTATCAAATTATGTAAAACTATACACAGAAAGAATTAGTTTAGACAGATATACCATACCACATAATAAATGCATGGCATGTAGAGGATAGATGACTGACTATTCACAGTCTTCCAGGAATGAAGGCTTATGAAATAAGGCTTGTAAGAACCGGACTCCAAAAAAATAAAAGTAGATGCTAGATGGAGTTGGCTTCAAAAAATATTAAAGAAAATTGCTATTGATACATAAAACTTACATGGATTCAGCAGAGAAAATGAGAGATATAGTGATGGTTACAAGGTACGCAGATACCATATCTGGTATCTGAGAATATCTTAAGGCTGAGAAAATATTAGAAAAAGTTTCATATAGGCCCATCCTATTTACATAGCTCTTCCCTAAGAATTTGTTTACAGACAGCTCTGGACACAGAATACTGAGCTCTTGAAAATTTGTGATGTTGACAGAAGTAAAAACTACTAATAATATTTTTCATGTTTAAAAGTAGCATCTGATGAACTCTAAACATACTTACAATTACTACCTTCTTTGGCTATATGCCAAAGGCCAGGCTTTGGAAAAGATATTCTTCTTTGGGTCCATGTAGCTCAAAAATTATATTACAAAGTTGATTATCATTCCTGTCTCCTCAGTAATTGTGATAACTTTCTTAAAGTATTTGAATAGAAAATATCAAGTGCAAAAAATACAAGATATGAATAAGAAATGTCAGGAAAAATTGTGTCTGATGTAAAACATAACCTAAAGGATTTGACCCTAAATTTCACTGTATCAAAGCATTTTCACTCATTAGCTCTGCAAAAAATCTCAGACATCGAGAAGGATGATGCTCTGGAAACTCTTAACTTGCTGCATGAGAAATTACTGATTTCTCAGCCTAGTTTTTATTTTATGTTATTAAGTATGTGAATTTTCTGGTCTTAAGCTAAGATACTGTAGAAATACTTTGAAGAAATCAATATATTTCCACAGAACATTTTAACTTTGTAGAATCACCTATTCATCATTATAAATAGCCAGAACTTTTCTACCTGACCTTTCTCAAGCTATTATCTGGTATGGTTGGATAAATACTTTTGAAATACATAATTAAATTTTTGTAAGAGAATACAGACTAACATGATCAATTGAAAGTCAAGTAAATACTGAAAATAAATATTTGCCCGGTCTCATTTCCTTCTCAGCTTTTTGCACAGTACTTTAGTCAGATATGAAAAGCCTTTGTGCTATCAAAAATAGGCACTCTTATACATATCTAATATTCCTTAATCTTTGCTAAATAAGATAAGAATTTTTGTGATTCTCTGCTGTAAAAACTTATTCCAGGCCATTTTTGTCAAAGTACAGACTTGCATCATTTCCACCTGGATCTACTTACTTTGAAAGAATAAGGCGTGATATTTTTTAAGTAATTCAATAATATATAAAAGGTAATAAAATCAAAACAAACCAATCTACAGTAAAATCAATAGTTTCTCAACAGTTTCCAGGAGAAAGTGGATTAGACGAAAACTTGGTTTCTGCTCGAATTGTATGTCTTTTAATAGATGACACCCAACCTAAAATTTCAGTTCACGCTTTCATCATGGTGTCGCACCTACGTTATGTCAAATACTTCATAGTCATAATTTTAAAATCAAAATGCTAGTGTGTGTTCTTTTTATAGAATATCTATATTGTACGTCACATAAACTGTGTAGTATACACTTCTAACATGGAAACAATTTGACCTGTTCAAGGAAAAATTTCTGAAGAAAGAATATTTGAGAAAAAGTTAACATCAAGGACGTAGCACTATTCATTTACTATATTTTTCAACAGATAACATTCAGCCACTTTTAGTGACTCTACACATATCACAATGGCCTTGAAAACATATGGTCTCCTTTACCAAAAAAATTATTAACACTATCAAGAACACCAGTAATATAATATTTGAAAGTCCAATAAGCCTCATGCAAAACATACTGAGCTTCTTTATTTTTATTTCCTTTAAAAAAAAAAGGCAAAAACCTCAAAAGAAGCTAAACAAAAACACACATCCCTTAATAATCATGATAACTTTAAACATGTCTGTAGTGACACAGGAGATTTTAATTTCATTAATATCTTTAATTATACATTAGAATCTCCCCAATGTAATTCAAGTGTACACCTGCATGAGCTATTCTATCATGTTCTCTTCTATCAGCTACAAACTCTCCCCCCACAACTTTTCCCAAACAAGACTGCTGTCCATGTGTCCCATAACTGAAAAACCAATGGGACTAATTCTCTTCACAGGAATGGCTGATGAGTCACGGTTAGGAAACTGTAGCTAAACCTCTCTTTTTTACAAGATTGTCTTGTACATGATATATGGTATGCATGAGGGAAGCTAATTGACTCAACTCAAATTCTAAGGAAATTTTAAGTATAAAAGATCATAGATATTGTAGCATGGATTGTGAAATAATACCACATGCAAAGAAGTGCTATGGTGCAAACCGAGGCTCTGATCTATGCATAGGGTAGAGTAGAAGTCTTTTAAGGATGGCTGTAAAACCAAAAAAAAAAAAAAGGATAATATTAATTCATAATTAGAATATTAATATTGCAATTAGAATAATACCTATTTTACTGAGGCACAAACACTGATATTTTTAGAAATGTTCCACTGTGTGTAATCAGGGAAAATTATTTTCTTCGTACTTGTTTGCAAGTCACAGCCACTTTTTTTCATTTGCAGAGACTTACAGGTGTTCCCCAGAAAGAGCCACATTTTCAGCTTAATGGTTCCTGTCCCATTCTGTTACTCTCACCAAAACGTGTTCTGGTGATCCATTTGATGCATTTCCACCAATCACTCCTATCAGGCAGGCAAAGGATACAGCATTAAGCTGTGCCTGAGATGGTTGTACCTGACAGGACTCTTTCCCCTTCTTCTGGGATACAGGTACACACTCACGCTCTCCCCACCTGGCTCAGCACAGCAGAAAGAGATTCTAGGAGCATGTAATGCCAGTTCCTTGATAATATTTTACCTTCTCTTCATACCTTTTATCCCATGAGTCAGTGCTTGGAAGCTGGAGAATGGAAATCAAAGGTCTGAATCACACAGTTCAGAATCATCAAAATAAAACTTTGTAAAGCCTGTTATGCACTCCTATTTTTTCACTCTGTGTCGATGCATTATATAACATGAGCCATTATCTGACTGGCACAAAATTTCTCTATTTGGGTATCCATTAACAGAAGATGATGATTGAACAATATTGGTCTGGCTCTTCCTCTGTCTCAGCAAATAGATTAAGTCATTTTCATTAAAGATTTTCATTATATCTTTTTCCAAAGAGGCATGTTCTGTATTCATTGAAATCTTTTTCATAAATAAGACCCAGATAATATTTTTTTTTTCAAAAAAACCCCTACTCTTAAGAGTTGAAGTGTTCATGAAATATAATTAGTCCATATTTTACAGAAAAACTAGAATGCAATATAGCAGTTAGATGAAATAAAATGAAATACAGAAATATTTTTGCATTCTTAATGTTCAAATCAATTCTATGCAAAGCAACGGTCTTTCCTTTTCATTTCCTAATATTGCATAGAATTAGATGAAAGCATTTTATCGCTGCTCCTCTCTTTTTTTCTTGCAACCTTCTTTCCGAGAAAGTCTAAAATGTAACAATGGATGAGCATGCAGCGTTTTTAATAAAAGAGAAGTCAGAGAAAGTTATGAGAGATATTAGTATATATATTTGTTTAAAACAACATTGATTTTCATGGTTTGCATTGTAGTGATAAGCAGAAATTTTCATTTGAAACCAACGGCCATTTACGTGCACAACTCTACTTGCCACAGGGGAACATTTTGCTGGTTTTCATAGGAAAATATATTTTTGCTACATAAATACATTTAGTCTGAAAATCTGAATAGGTATCTAAGCCTTTATTTTAAAACAGAGAAAAATGTGGATCCTTGGCAGGTATAGTTTGTGCAAGAGAGACAAACAGAAACTAATTTACCTAAAATTTTTAATCTACTCAAAACCCATCTTTGATGCATAGCTTTTTCTTCTTGTGAGACCTCTCACTTTATAACTGTTTCAAATGAAATCAGACATCCGAGGTTTTAATTAATGCAGAATATTATATAACAAAGTATTTCAGAAGGAAACAGAGGTTATTTTATGAATTAACAAAGCTTAATTATCTATAAATTTAATTTTTTCCCTTTGGAAAGAGATTAATAAAAATAAGATTGATAAATTAAGTAGCAATTGGTGTATAGATGAAAGATAAGAACCTTCTGTCCTCAAGGTCTCCCAACTCAATGAAGAAAAGACATTTGGGTTCAACTCATGAGAAATTTACTTATTGGATAGCTTGATGTGGTTGTTACACAATCAAATTAATACAATTTTTGGACACACATAAGCAATCTGAAATGGTCTCAAAATATTTCTTTTCTTTTTTCAAGACATATAGCATGATAAATTTTTGATTAACTTCTCTGCCTTTTACATTATTATCTCACATGATATCATTTGATATCCACTTTTGCACATGTATGCTTATATTTGCTTTGCCTTAATTACTATAACCTAGTGTTCATACACAAGAATATCATGCATTTTCATATCCTAAAAATATACATTCTTTGCTGTAATTGTCATGTATACACTAAAATCTTTCCAGAAAGCCTCAACAAAGTCTACAATTAAAGAAAATAAGATAAATGTTTCTGAATATTTCTGTTATATCACTGAAATTCCAAATATGCTCTATATTAAGTTGTGACTGAATTAAAATGCTGTTTTTCACCCAGATAAACCACTAATATGTACCATCAGTTCTAATTTACGTTTTTTATTTACCTGGATGAACCACTTAATTGTGATTACAATCAACAGAAAGCTACCTGAATTCTTCTTTTTTCTACAGTATAGCTTTTTAGCTCTCACTGGAACATTCTACATACAGATGGCATAAAGGTAGAACGTCCAATGACCTCAAGATTGAAAAGCGAAGGTCCTTATTTTGGGAAGAAAAAAATATTATGCGTGGAGTTAATCAGCAAAATCTCCATATGTAATTCTGCCCTTAAAATTTGATTATCTGGTCTACAGGAATTTATTCAATTGCAGTCTAATGCTGCTACTAATTTATGCAATTTTGATTCCATTTACTTTGTTTCTTTTAAGTTTGGTAGTATACTGTCCTAGTTTTTATCTTTGCATACTCAACTGCTTTTTACTAGTTTTTATACCAGTAGTCAGATCTAGCTTGAAAATTTTCAAGTGGTTAGATAGTTTGCTCTTTTCTATATCAACACCCACTTATGGAAGCTACTGACGTTAGTTACTCATTATAACTAAAATAAAGTTAGGAAATCAATCAAAATCATGGAAGTATGGAATTCACATACAATATGCCGGCATACCCAAGAAAATAACTTTGAAGAATCTTAATGGTAAACAATAAAGTCAGATAACTAAGTGAGAGAAAAAATGTGTAATTTCAAAATGAGGAAAAAGAGTCATGGGAGGTAGCAGAAGAAAAAGTGGAGACACAAGTGAGACATTGCAATTTTCCCAACCCGAATTTTCAGAAAATTAAATTCCCCTTAATCTGATCCATGCCATAATATTTGGTTGCTAGTTAAAAATGATACTAGTATCTGTTATGTGCCAATCTTTGGGCTTGTCTAACCTACAACTTCATGGTCACAGCTGTTCTCAGGAACTTTCAATGTAATGATCATAAGTGGTCCAAATTAATGACCACATATCCTAATATTTGATCTCGTGATTTCTTCTGCTCCCAAGGAAGTTTAATTCTAGTGGTTCATTCTTACAGCAGTTGATTGGCCAAGTGATACTCCAACAAGGAAGGGAGCACTAGACACTACTGCTGTAAACTGCCAGAGAACTTACAGCCTTACGTAAGTGTCTCGTTCATTATAGTTTATTTAAATACAAATCTGTCTGTGAAATCATGATTTGTGGTACACACTACAACTATTGCCTGTGGAGCCTTTCAACCTAATCAAGCATTATTTGATCTTCCAGCTCTTCCTAGCACCGTGTCCAAAACTCAAGAAATCTTTTCAATCAAAAGGAGAATGGAACTGATCTAAGCCCTCACAGTGTTTCTGCTGAACCTCATTACTTCAGATACAGCATCAGTGCTCAGGGTCTCTGGCAAAGTGGCAAAAAATTACATGTTCTTCAGTGCCTGTTGTGTCTCCACAGAAGACAGCTCATTCTGATGCTGCAGCGCCCACCTGGAGCCACCCATATATTGCTAAACAATTTACACAGAGACATCCTTTTTTTCTATATGTTTCCTCTGTTAAAACTGACTAGAAGCCATAATATATCCTATTGCTGGGTATGATGCATAGATAAAGGGAGGGAAGTCAAAGTGTAAAAATGGAAGTTTCTCTTGCTGCTTGTAACCCAAACTGCCCGCCATATACAGGGGTGTGTTGTTTCTAGTATCCTGCTGCACCCTTCTAACCAGGAGTTACAGTCCCACCCACACTATTTCTGTGCCTGTGGAAATTACAGTGAGTACAAATCCCCCTACTAAAGTCTAGTGTGCATTACAGCTCAAGAGTGGGAGAGCGAGTGAAAATCGAGCTGCTGAATACGCGTGGTTTGCAAACAAGCAGGCTGCTGGAAGGGGACAGTCTCCACCGAGGCAGTTGTTTACTGTTTAGAATGTAGAAAACAAAAGAATATATAATAAAAATTTCTTTCAGAAAAGATTTTGTTGTTAAATTCAAATTCTGCCACCATACATATTTTTTTCAATTAATTTGTAGCTATATTACTATTGTTAATATAGCTAAGTTATATAAAGCTCTTGAAAGGCAGTTCTACCAGAAACTGCAAAAGCTGATTCAGGAAATTTCTTGTGTAGAGATGATGACAACATAAACATCTTCCACTGAGAAATTAAAGTAATGTAAATATAGCAATCAATTCTCTCTCTTGCACAGTTCCAGTATTATGGAATCACAGAATGGTTTAGTTTGGAAGGAACCTCTGGAGGTCATCTGGTCCAACTTTCTGCTCAATTTGACTCACTTGGAGAAGATTGCTTATCACCGTGTCCAGTCAGCTTTTGGTTGTTTCCAAAGATGGAGAATCTACAACCTCTCTGGTCAGTCTTTGCCAGTACTTGGTCACTTTCACAATAAATAATTTTTTCCTCATGTTCAGACAGAACCACAAGTGAATAGAAAAATAATTACATGTTAATAAATTTGCCAGGTCTGACTTGAATTATTTGCTTAAAAAAGAAAAAAAAGGCACTGGAATTTACACAATTTGCAAACTACAAATCATTAAGGAATTATCCCCAGGAGATCCAGGTATGATGACCAGAGGAGATGATAATCTAAGCTTATGTTATCCACTAAAACTTCCCTTGTATGTATTCAACAATAATGAAATCTAATTAACTATACACAATCCAAGGTTTACTTAAGGTTTAAACAAAATAGAATTAATCTTTTCTTCAGTAAGATTTACTTCTGTTGAAATTCAAAATCAAGCTCAGACTACCACAGCATATGCAGACATTGAATAGTAAGAGCTCATATCTAAAATAGCTTGCAAGGACTCACCTGACACACGAGCAGCTAAAGACTTATCACAAAGAATAGCACTAAGTAAAATTCTGAAGAGCAAGGGCTGTTATCAGGCTTTTCTTATGTGACTAATAGAACCATGCAGAATGTAGCACACACTGTCTCAGGATGCATTTTCCCTTCACTTTCACATTTTTTATATAGCCACAGTTGCTGTTTAAGTTTCATGCCAGCTTAAACTGAATGCTAAAAATAATGCCTGTTTATTAAATGTATCTCTTCCAATACCTTAGCTCCACATATGCAGCAGAAAAAGGTTTGCTTACTGATCAGAAGCACTATAAGTCACTTTTTTTGTCTAGTTCTAGAAGCAAGACATAACTGAGAAGATTTCTTTTCCATTTAAAAAAATGTGGCTATGTAGATGAGGCCTTTGGAATATTATCTAAGTTTATCACTCCCATTTGAAAAAGAAAAAAAGGTATTGGTCTACTACTCTAGATGTTACTGTCACGGCATATTTCTTTGGCACAAAACAAAGCACTGCAAAATAATGATGTTTACCTCAGGTATGTTCAGCAAAACTGTAAGACGGAGAGTGGTGAAGTTGAGATAAAATGTTACCTCGTGAACAGTGAGAGATGGCAGTTTTGCAGACTGAAATATTTAATCCACTGAGAGCAGAGTTCCTCCATTAACTGCACCAAAGAAGGCTTCACTAATGCTTGTAATGTGAATAAACACTTTGAAATGTGTGTTACCTGCTAAAGAGTGAATGTATCTCCAAAAGAAATGCCATCCACTAAAATATTCACACTGGCAAAATGACATCAGCCTACACTTAATATCTGTATGCCTGTATTTCACAGGATAATTTACATATTTCAAGGACACTCACTCTATAGCCAATAACCCTGATTAGGAGAAATCAAGTTATTTGAAACTGTGTTACAAAAGAAATCGCAACCCATTAATTACATCAAAAATGACCTTGGTATTACAGATATATTCACTATCCTCTGTGACATTCAGATAAAGTTGACTGCACTATGCATCAAGCACCGTGATACTCTGAAGGGAAGAGTCATAAATCTGTATCTGTTTATGTATTTACTGACTCATATGCTAGAAAACACAAGTGCTTATTACTTCCAACACTGCTACGCATAAACAGACTCTGATGAGAATGCATTTATGGTGGACTGCATCTAGTCAGTGAGAAGTCACAAAAGAGAAATAAAGGATTGCCAGAAATCATCCTGGCTTCTCTACAGGACACTAAAGTAATTTTCTTGTGAACAAAACAGCATTTTATGCAGACCACATAATTCCCCATAAATTCTTTCATGAGGAAAAAGTAGTGTTTTATACGTAAGATTTGAAAGTCATTCTACTGGAAAAAAACCCCACACTGAATTATGTTCTAACAATATAGTGGTAAAGGTTGTTGGCAAATCTGTATTAAAAGATTATCAGTCTCCTCTGAGTTCTTCAAAAACAGAGGCAAAAACAACTCAGGGAAAGAAAAACAAGAAAAAAGCATACCAGTGGTAGGATAGTTAAGACAACAGCAAAAGTAGAAGAAGACTACGACCTTACAAAGACTGGGCAGAGAGTATAAAGTTCTGAAAAGGCAATATATTCAACAGAAAAGCCACTTGAAACAAATAATGTAACATTTGAAAGTTATGACACACATCTGCGTGTATGAATTATTTCTTTGTACTGACTTACAACAGGTAGCCAAGAGGCAGGAAAAAAATATAATTCTTGCACTAGGCCCAAAAATCCATCTTTTCTGACATAATTTGTTAATGAATATGAATGAAGATCACTGTGCTCCCTTTATGATTCTCCTTAACAGGCAAAACAAAAGGAACCCTCTCAGCACAACTTTCTGTCTGAAGATCTAAAACTTGACCAGTTTAGAAACGTCACCACCGCTAAACGGATCAAGTACACAAGAGCTTTATTTGAGTTCCATAGAAATCAGTGGAGATACTTCCCACAAAGCGGAATTCCATCAAGCATACAGCTATTGCACAGTTGTTGACATTAGACTTGTTATTAACTTGAGCAACCATCTATCTGTAAAAGATTCACAAACAGGCATAGTTTATAAATCTCAGAGCTATTAACTCACAGGAACTGCACGTGTATTCCCAGGGAAACTGGCTTATTTTCTTAAAGAAAACAGAGTAAAAATTTGCCTAATTTCTGCCAGTTTAATGTTGGAAACAAGGCTGTAGGAACCAGTAGAGTCCTGTGTCGGAACTGAAGAATCATCTAAGATTGAAAAGAGCTCTTCCAGGATGCACTTCTATTTGTTTCAGCATTACATCACATAATTTCTTTAAAAGAATGATTTAAACTTCACTGCAAAAAACCGAGTTTTTGTGTCCCTCATTATTCTAAAAACTTGATCAAAGTAAGGACACAGTGACAAGAAATAAATGAATGAAATAAAATCATTGGAAATTAACAAATGTGTACAATTTAAAAGCACCAACATATATATTTAAAGAATGAAAGTTTACAGCAGATTTGGACCCATATCCAACTCTTCATGTGCATGTAAAAATGCACATATATGTGTATTTACATATGCATAAATCTACACAGACACAGACACAGACATAGACACGCACTACATATATATATATATATATATATATGTATGTATGTATGTATGTATGTAATGTGAAGACATGCTTTTCTTTTATCCAAAACACCTGGAATCTGGAATACGCGAAGCAACCTGGTCCCATATCCTGTTTCTCAAAGGTAACCCATGCACTTGTTTTCTGACTATGCTCTGCTACCATTCATCTTCATGAAAAAAAGCTTCTGTTACATAAGTCTGTACCTTTACTTATTCAGGCATGAATATTTTAGTCCTGTGTTTTACTTCTGTCATTTGCCTGAAGCTCACCTGTCTGTTCTGTTGCTGCATGCTTCCTGTTGCTCTGTTTCCCTTTCTCTTACCATTGTGATCATTCTTTTATGCCTTCCCTCCCAAGTTCTGCTCTTCCACATAGGTTGTTGCACAAATTTAAGTAACAGTGCAGTTTTTAGAGCTATTCACATTGAATTTTTCATTGTTTACAGTCAATAACCACTAACATATTTCCCTGCTTTCTGTCTTTAAAAGCAGTAAGTGGTCTCCCTTTCTTTCTTCTTCTTGCCCTTCCTTTTTTACAGTCTAAAATGCAAATCCCCTCCATTCTTACTTGGACTTGAGAGCTGTTACTGCTTATATTTTTAAGGCTTTTGCCTTGACACTTCTAACTGACAGTAGTAAACAAAATCAGTACATATTTCTTATGCCTTCAGCAATAATGCTTCTGTCTATATATATATAATACAGAATCCCTGTAAAACAGTGTCTAAACATTAAGCTATAACCAAACTGAGCATGACCAAGGTCACTTCTGGAGGGAGATGACTTACTGGTAATTCCTCAAGGGCAAAGATCTGACACCTGCAGTTCAGAAATTACTAGACTAATTAATAAAGACCATCTGCATAAGCATAACCTCCAATATTTTGACAGTGAAATAATAATAATAATAACAATAATAATAATAATATACCACCCAAGATATTGCTACAGCTCAGTATGCTGCCTGTTAAGCCCTTGCAGCACCCATATGGCAAATAGAGACAACTCTTCCTCCACTAGCTTGGCTGAGGATTCTTTTACTGACCAGCCTTATTCTCTGTGTGCATAGTGAAATAGAACACTGAGATCTGATCACCTTTGCAAGCAGAGATCCAAAGCTTAACTTAACATTAGAGTTTTACTGATTTTATTAAGCTCTAGCACAAAATTATATTTGTAGCAATCTATTAGAATTATAGAATCATTTAGGTTGGAAAAGACCCTTAAGATTTAGGCCAATTGTTAACTCGATGCTACCAACCTAGTCCTACAGTTTACTGCTTTATTTAATTATACAAAATTATATTTTAAAAAAAAAAAAAGAACAGCAAAAAAAAACAAACAAACAAACTATTTCCCTTTCTTCTTGTTGTACTTGTAAGATATAACCTTTGCAATTGTCAAGTAATTTTGTTCCTTTCCTTACAGTAAATTTTATCCTCCTGCTGCTGCTGAGTTGCATGATCCAGGCAGTGTGGGTGATTATTCTCTATTTGCAATTACAATGTACCGGGTAGAGAAACACTGAGAGAAAGCATAAGAAATGCAAGCTCTTTTGCAGCCAAGCTTATGACATTAGTTAGTGTGGCTGAAAACAGACAGAAATGGGATTTAGCCGGTGTTGAACAGACTGATGTAGGAAATCTGAGATGCCAACCATAACAAAAATTCCAATTTACAGTAAACACACATGAAGAGATTGGATGGGACTCTGGGACACTTCAAAAAATGTGATTATTACACACTATTGGAAGAATAGTTCACTCACTATGACAAAACTTCACTCTTTCTTTATAGCAGATACAAGGCGATATCACACGTTTGCACAAGCAGCTCTGAAATGATAATGCAGCAGCAAGATCAGGTTATTCCCCATAAATTTTTCATTAGTCAGCAAAAGAAAAGAATTAAAACTAACTTTGTGTTCTTTTCATAACTAGAAACACCAATCTTTCCTAACATGAAAACCATCTCTCTTATGCATGTGTTTTTTTCCATTTAGTTGTGAACTTGGTAAGATAATACATGAATAATATTATCTAAACACATATTTTTTGAAATTAAGACTAATGTAAGGCAAGCGATATGATGATTTTGAAGTATCTGTGAAAACGTCTAGGAGAATTTCTGTTGGCACACTACTGTAAATACTGGCATTTCAATTATCATGCTAAAATTTACATGTGCACTCAGAAAAATTCACTTAAATGAGTCTAAGTTTACTTTGAATACATTTAAATATTTAGAATAGAATCATTCTGAGAAGTTTTCTTATGTTTATTCCCCCAAAATATCTCTGATGCAAGTCTTGTGACAGTAGCTAGAACATACTACAGCTAGCGTAATTCCTCCAAGCAGCTGCAGTGGTAGATTAGATAAAGCTAAACTTCTAAGCCACATCATTATTAAAGTGAGGTGGTTAAAGAAGCTGATGGAGTATGAGAGATTACTTTTATCACAGAATAAAATCATGGAATGGTTTGGCCTGAAAGAGAGCTTTAAAAGTCATCTAGTCCAACTCTCCTACCATGATCAGGGACATCTTCAACTAGATCAGGTTGACCTTGAATGTTTCCTGAGATGGAACAACTACCACCTTTCTGGGCAACCTGTTCCAGGTTTTCACCACCCTCATCATAAAAAATTTCTTCCTTACATCTAGTGGGAATCTAATCTGTTTTCATTTAAAACAATTAACCCTTGTTCTATCCCAGCCAGCTCTGCTAAAAAGTTCATCTCTGTCTTCTTTATAAGACATCTTTAGCTACTGAAAGGCTGCAATTAAGTCTGCCTGAAGTTTTCTCTTCTCAAGGCTGAACAAACAGCTCTCTCAGCCTGTCCTCACAGGAGAGGTGCTCCATCCCCTGTGATCGTTTTTGTGGCTCTCCTCTGGCCCCATTCCAACAGGAGCATAGCTCCCTCTTGCTGGGGGCCCCACAGCTGGGTACAGTAGCCCAGGTAGGGTCTCATGAGGGCAGAGCAGACAGGAACAATCTCCTCCCCACACTTGCTGGTCACACTTTATTTTCTACAGCCCAGGATACTGTTGGCTCTCTGGGCTGAGAGCACATGGCCAGCTCATGTTCAGCTTCTCACCAACCAACCACTCCAGGCCCGTGTCCGCAGGGCTGCTCTCGATCTGTTCATCCCCAGCCTGGATTAGCAGTATGGTTTGCCCTGATCTGGGTGCAGCACTTTGGCCACTACTTGGCCTTCTTGAACCTTACGAGATTTCCATGGGCCCACTTCTCAGGCTTGTCCAGTGCCCTCTGGATGGCAGCCCATTCCTCAGGCGTCTCATATTCCCCACGCATCTTGGGGTCACTCAGCTTGGTTTCCTTCAGGCAAATAAATGTGATAGTTATTGTTTGCCATTGTATGGGTTTTTGTATTCGTATATCATATTTGTTTGCCATACAAATGGTGGTTTTTTTCCATATATTTTTAACATTTTACTAACCTTTCATCAAATCTCATTTTCTAGTTTAGGTATGTTGTTTTGAGAGATACTCTAGGTCTCTGCCTGGTTTGAAATCCCCTTACCCCCCAGTTTATAACTGGCTCTTCCCCCCCCACCCCCTCCTGTTGGTAATTTTCTTCTGAAGTTTTCATCAGATCTTCAAGGTCACCATGGCAGGTTACCTAACCTGAATCGTCTTTAAACTAAATATTTCATTATAATCCTTTCTAATCACAGAAAAAGTCAAAGAAAGAAAGCTGAAAAATGAGTAGAATGAAACTGAATCCCTTGAACTAAATTCTCAACATCTTCAATGGAAAGAAGAAATACGCTGTCATTTCTACACCTGCTTTCATCTGCTCTCTGGGGTTCTTCCTGCTGTGAACACCCTAAAGGCTATTTCTCCTCTGAGTACATACATCTCCTTTTAAGCTGCCATCTTATACACTTAACATTCTGTGCACTTGAGTGCACTTACCATTCGCTTTTCGCTGCAGCTATAAATAATGTTAAGAGAATATCGGTGTCGAGGTACCTTATCCACACATATGCAATGGGATCAGCAGGTTTTACAAAACATTTATCAACATAACATTTGGAGTTTTCACTCTGCTTTCATTTGAAAAAGCAAGTGCTGCTACAAATGGTTTTCTCTAGACAAAGGGGTATTCAATTATTCAAATTACTTTAGGCTATAATAGTTGTACTAAGCATTGTTCATTTTATTAATGTTGAACACTGTTAACATCTTAAGCAGTGATATTTTAGTTCACTGCCTAGACAAAGATTTGTGAGTAAATATAATAAAGTAAACAAGAAGATATGGCTAATTTATTAGACAAATAATATACATAGCTTGCTGAACTGCTAAAGTTTTCTTGAAAAGAAATAATCCCGTTGTAGTCCAGACCACACATTGTATAATGTAATCAGATGCTAGTGATCAAAAACAACAAAAAAAGTCATTGGCAAAACGCTTTTAAAACAAATATTTTCTGTAGGGAAGAGGAGGATGGAACCAGTCAAGCAAGCAGAAGAAGGGAAGGAATTTGAAAATTAAGTCAGAGGTTCTGTATCCTGACTAAAATGGAATTTCTATGTATCTGAAGTCATATCCCTCCTATCTTTCATGATGCCATGGACTTTTCTGCAAAATTCAAACAATAAGCATGTTTTTTAGTATTGAAGTTCAATTAAGCTTATGGAGAGCCCTATCTTAAAGCAAATAATGCATTCCTTATGGTAGTCTAAGTTATCTATGCTTTAGATTTTACCATATTTACTCAGATGTAGTACTTTATGCCCAGACACCTGGCTTCTGAAGTCTACCAATTTCTGCTCAGTCTTTTTAACAGACTCAAAAAAACAGCTTTAATTAAATGTTTTGCTTGATGGAATACTTGCAGATCTTTCTGTAATTCAAAATAAAACCAATCTGTGATCTGAATGGGGTTTTCAAAAAATGCCTTCCACAGATTACCATAATTTATACAATAGAGTAATCTCCTGGCAGGTACCAAGCTTTTTTTGACTGTTCGTATTGCTACTTCAAGATTTTGAAAGAATATAAGACTTAAAGAAGCAATGAGATCCCATTTTCCCAAAATATTACGTTCGCACGACTATAAAGAAGAGTGAAGATGGATAATAGTATATAAGAAAGTAGCTGACACTGCCTTCTCTTCCCAAAGGCAGAAATGAGCATAATATTTTCATTTTTTCTCCCAGATTTTAACCCATCAAACAGAAGCTTACAGCCTTCAATATCTAATCTTTGGATGCAATACTAAATATATTTAAGTATATATTTAAAAATTGCCACAACCCAAGTTGAAAAAGTTTTAAAATACAGAACAGCTGATTAGCAAAAATCAAGTTGCAGAGAAATATTTCTTTCTATTACATGTGTGGTAATACTAAAAATATGTTAATAATGCTTTCAATAATGTAGCTATTTAAATAGTATACCCTTGACTGCAGTAATAACCTGATATTAAATTTCAGTTAATCATCCTAGCTGTACTTATCATGTAGCTTAAAGTGTAAGGATGCTAGTCTACTCATAAAAAAACCAAACAAACAAACAAAAAAACAAACAAAAAAACACCAAAAAACCCCCAACAAACACTCCCCCCCAAAACAATATTCCATACTCATTCAAACATTGTAGTCACTTTCCATCATTTTTCTTCTAATGAAGGTGTTTAAGACCACCTATTGATTATTTCACTTGACCAGGACCCTAAGTAGATTTAATATCTGTATTTATTTCAAATCATATGATCATGTGTAGCTGGTACGAAAAATATGATTAAAGGACAAGTATCTGGAACAGATTACCCTGGACCTGTTTGCTGATTTTATCAGTAGACACAGTGGTATTTTGAAATAAATGACAATGGTAAGTGTGTCCCATAAGAAGCAACAGAGTAACAGACTTTAAGAAGAAAGCCAGTGGTGACATTCAGCAATTGTATCTATGTGAGGAAGTTCCTCTACAGTAATGTAATGATAATGATAAGCTTTGTAGAATCTGACAATAAAATAGTTTTTCAACAGAAAAAAAAAGAAAAAAAGTCTGGGGAACCAATACATCTCACTTTCAACTATTAACGCTATGATAATTTGGGCATAAACAGCTGTATTCATTTTATGTAATAATTTGTCTTTTGTTCAATGATTATACATTTACTTCTCTTTGATTTTATTTAAAATGTCATGTAGTTTTAAAAAGAAAATTTAAAAATTGTTGTTAATCCCATACGAAAAACAAGATGTTTCCTTTGTCTTCATGGAAGACTTCCTATGCAGATTTTTACGCAGAAAAATGTTGTAATTTCTCCAAGTTAGACTTCTTTAGGAAATGACTAATAGTAGCATATCCTCCCAGTCGCTGGCACAAGAGTTGCATATACATGAAATTTTAGCCTGGGAAGTCTGCCCTCAGTAAACATATTTAATGTGTGGACATGGTCTTCTCCATGCTTTCATTCATAGCCATCTGCTGTGTGGGCACTGCTCCCATTCGCAAGTGGAATGGAAATTTTCCTTAGAGTATTCAGGGCAAGAAACACGAACAATAAGCCAAGGCTTTCCCCTTCTATCAGAATCACTTTTTTTCTGCTTATAAACCCGTGACACAAAGGCTCCAGCACACTGAGAAAGTATGTTTCAGAAAACAATATCTGAAAGCAGAAAAACATGCAATGAGAACCAAAAGTCCTGCTACCATTAAGTTTTGTTTCAATAGCACTGTAGAGAATAACAATAACCACTTCTGGTGAGAAAAGATATAAATAAGAAAGTATCAATACGATAGGACACTCTCTGTGAGTGAAACTCTATGGTAGAAAATAATGTTAGAAAATAAACTTTGTTCTAGAGATAAGGGACATTCTTCAGAGAACACATATGAGTACCAGTGTTTCCATAAATTAATTTGCTATTGTGAATTCCTTCACATCTGTGTAATTAGATATCTAAGTAATTAGATCAGCAAACAGATTCCAAAACACCTTAGAATGCAGGGTCTCAAGCTGAGTAAAATAAAACTATGGAAAACAAAATGAGCAGGGATCTGCTTGTCAAGATATTGGTTACAGCGTTCACAAACAAATAGGTCTGAATTCACCAGTGGAGTTACAACAAGGGAAGTTGAGGTAAGTATATAGTTAAAAAAGGAGCTTATGGGAGATCAATGCACCTTTCTTCCTCACGTACAAAATTCCTATTTTCATCGCTGTGGACTGTTTGATTCTGTAAGAGTATGACAATGACAAATTTTCTGAACTATTTCCACTGCTTCTGTCTTGGCATCTTCCAGACAAAACAGAGAATGAACTGAATTAGTGTAACTGTGATTAACTTGAGGGGGCAAAACTGAGTCCTCTCTTTTTGAAAAGAATAAAAAAGAGGTTAAATTACCTCTTGATAATGAAGGACTACACAACTGAGACCAAAAGAAATTATAAAGGCACAGTGATGGCTAGGAAAAAAACATGAATAAACCTACTAAAAAGGGTGTTCTGGGAATTGGTTCTCCAACCATTATCTGCTGACACAACATTTTCATTGCCTAAAAATACATACTGCCTTCATCACTGTTCCTACTTTATTGCATTTTTTATTCAAAAGCCAAGCAACTTAATTCTCAAGGCACTGAAGAAGAAAGCATTACTAATGTTAATACCAGATTATTTAAATCAATTTCTGCTTCTGAGTTTCAAAATGGGCTCATTGGTTTTGGGAAGCTCTGTATTTCCTAAATGACTCTACCTCACACAGCACCTTATGAAATAAAATGCATCAATGCAAACGGAAAACAAAAGGCTATAATTTCCTTCCTTCCTTCCT
>VZTF01003559.1:11365-32673 GCA_013397755.1 Cnemophilus loriae | reverse complement strand
CACCAGAATGTTCTGTGCGAGGAGTAGATGACGATTTGCCTCTGGGAGAATGAAAGCACGACAGATTACAAAAGTGGAAGAACGAAGCCGCAGAGTACAGGGCTGGTGTGCGCAGCGTACTGGCTGTAAGAGAGGCGTGGCTGATACCGGCCTGCCAGCTGAATTCACAGTGGCCAGACGTAAGGAGGCAGCTAAAAAAGAGCTACTTGTGCTGCTACCTCTTCCTCTTCCAGCCCTCTGTGGAAACAATTGTGCTTACCTTTAGGCTCCAAGATGCAGACAACACAATGGTAGATACAGCGAAGAAGGGAAGGACAGAGTGCACTGGTGAGTTTCATGTGGCTTACATTGAGTAAGGAGAAAGTTCTGCTGCTAGAAGTCCAAAAGTGTGGTGTGCTGCCAGAATTTCAAGAAGGCCACCTCTGAGATGTGGAAACTCAATTGAGTATTTCAGGAGACCGCCTTCCAAAGATGGATACCTACTGCATCATTGTACAAATTGAGGCAGTGTGTCCACATCAAATATGCCAGGATGGAAATTTGTTGCTGCCTTTGGCCTCCACTAGGCAGCTTCTTATCAGCATCTGAAACACCGTGGTTACATCATTTCCTTCCCATGGAAAAGCATTGCCATCCTCATTCAGGAACTTGCCAGCCAAAATCAGGTACTACCTCCCGCATCATATATTTCTGATAATTGCTCCTACACAGAAGATGTCAGGACATAAATGTCTTGCTGGACCATACCTCCTTATGGTACCTTTAATATCTGCTCCACCAACACTGTCGCTATGTCCTTTGCTTCCCAAGGAAAGGCACTCTGAGTCACTTGGCCTTGCCTTGCCTTCAGCACCTTGCCTAGTAATTTTTCCTATCCTACCCTTGCTTTGCTTACCTTGCCTATGTCTGCCTTGCTTTGCCCTGCCTAAGACTTCCTTTCTTTGCTTTGCCTTACCTATCACTCTTTATCTTGCCTTCCATTCAGGCAAGGCAATGCAATGGAAGTGTAGGCAATTGCAGGCAAGTCAAGAGAGAGGTAGGGAAGGCAGGAGCAAGGAGAGGAAAGTAAATGGAGGTGAAAGAAGGCCCAGAAATTGTCGGCAAAGTTGGGCATAGGAAGGTAAGTCCAGTGGCTGGTAGGCCAAGAAATGACTGGAAGGGATAGGCAAGGAAATGCCAGGCAAGAAAGGCAGGCAAGGCAGTGAATGGGTATAAGAGGCAATGCGAGGCAAGAGACAGGTAGGCAAGGCAAGGCAAGAACACAGAAAGATTGCTAAAGGAAGGCGAAGCAAGAGAGGGATAGAAAAGGCAAGGCAGGGCAAGGAGGAGGAAGGCATGGTATGGCAAGACCTGGGAACAAAGGCAGGTCAAGGCAGCGGCTGCGTATGAAAGGCAATGCAGGGTAGGCATAACAAAGGGTGGGTTTGCAAAGCAAGGCAAGTAAAAAGCAAGGCAATGAGAGTCATAGGTGGAGTAGGCAAGGCAAGGCAAGGCCAGGCAAAGTTAGAAAGGCATAGCAAAGTCTTGGTGGGGGATAGATATCCAAAGCAAGGTAGAAGAAGGTAAGGCAATGGAAGAAAATGAAGGGGAAGGCAAGGCAAGAGAGGATATGAAGGTTTAAGACAAGGCAAGAGAGAGCTGGGAAAGGAAACAGAAGGCAAGACAAAGGAGAGGAATGCAAGCCAAGGCAAAACAAGGCCAGGGAAGAAAGGGCTAAGCAGATAATGGTGAAGAATGGGTATTAAAGACAATGCAAAACAAGATACAGGTATTTGAGGCAAGGCAAGGGAGGAACAGGGATGGCAAAGAAAGTCAAGTCTGGGTAGGAATGGCAAAACAAGGCAAGAGAATGGTAGACAAGAGAAGATCCAGAAATTGTAGGCAAGGCAAGGCTAGTGAAGGAAGGGTAGGCAGGACAAGGTGGTGGATGAGTAGTAAGGCAATGCAATGGAGGAGAAAGATAGGCAGGGCAAGGCCTAGGGTGGGTTTGCAAGGCAAGACAAGGTTGGGGGAGGCAAGAAAAGGCAAATCAAATGAGAGGCTTGCAAGGTAAGGGCAGGCTGGAAAAAAAGGATTAGAGAAGCCAAATTGGGTAATGGATGAGCAAGGCAAAGCAAGGCAATACGCTGTTAGGAAGGATAAAGGCACAGAGGGGTCAGTAAGGCAATGCAAAGTCAGAGAATGCACAGAAAGGAGGAGAAGGCAAGGCAAGGACAAGAAAAAAGGGGTAGGGAGTTCAAGGTGGTGGATGGGTGAGAAAGGCAAAGCAAGGCAATGGGGTTGAAGGAAGGACAAGGGAAGGACAAAAAAGGTGGCAGTAGAAAAGGCAAGGCAAGTCAAAGGAGGGGAAGGCAAGGCAAAGCAAGGCTAGGGAAGAAAGGGGTAGGGAAGTCAAGGTGGAAAATGTATAAGCAAGGCAATGAAAGGGAATGGATTGGTGAGGCAGTGCCAGGTTAGAGTAGGCAAGGCTGGCAAGACTAGCAAGGGGCAAGCCAGGCGATAGAAGAGCAGGGAAGAAAGATCTAGCTATCTCAAGCTGGGGGGAAGGCATGCAAGGTATTTCTGTTACCTTGCTTTGCCTTGCCCTTTTTACACCCTTCTTGCCTTATTTTGCCATTCACAACCTTCCCCTCCCTTGCCTTGCCTTGCCTTTCCTTCTTCAACCATGTATTGCCTTGCTGATCTCTCAGTCTTTCTCTTGCCTTTCCTATGACTTCATTGCCTTGCATTGCCTTGCTCACCCATCCCCTACCTTGATGTCTGCTTTTTCCTGGCCTTGCCTTGTGTAGCCTCTTTCTCCTATGAGTCTCACTTCCTTGCTTACTCCTGCCTTGCCTTGTATCGCCTTTCCTAACCTACCCCAAATATTTTTCCCATTCTTGACCATGCCTTCTCTTGCTTTACTGAGGTCTCTGTGTCCTTCTTTTGCCCATCTTATGACACCCTTGTCTTGCATTGTCTTGCTTGCTCATTCCCCACCTTGACTTTCCTACTCCTTTTTCTCCTGGCATTACTTTGCCTTGTCTACTCCTCCTCTTATTCTCTTTCGCTTGCCTACGTCTCTCTTGCCTTGCCTTGTAAGCCCAACCCTTTACTTGCATTGCTCTGCTACCCCTCCCTTGCCTTGCATTTACCTTGCATGCCCTTTGCCCCACCTTCATCTGCTTACTTCTTTCTTCTCCTCCCTTGCCTTGCTAGTACCACCCCTCCTCTAACTTGGCTTGCTTTTCCTATTCCAACCTTGAATTGCTACTACCGAACTTTCTCTGTCTTCCCTTGCCCTTCGTAGCACTCCATTGCCTTGCAATGACTTGCTCACCCACCCCCCACCTTGACTTCCCTACCCCCTTTTTCTTGGCCTTGCCTTGTTTTCACCTGCTCCTCCTGTGACTCTCATTGCCTTGCCTTGCCTTCCCTTGCCTTGCCTTTCAACCTAATCTTGCACTTCCTTGCCATTCCTGCCTGAGGATCACTTCCCTTGCCTTACTGACTCTCAGTGTCCTTCCTTTGCCCTTCCTACCACTCCATTGCCTTGCACTGCCTTGGCCACCCATTTCCCACTTTGGACTTTCTGCTACTTTTTGCCAGCCTTGCCTTGGCTTGACTGTTTCTCTTATGACTCATTGCTTTGTCTACTTCGAAGTTGTCTCGCTTTGCGAACACTACACTGTCCTCCTAACCCTCCTTTCCTGGCAATGTCTTGCATGCCCATCCTCTGTCTCAACTTGCCTATTGCTTTCTTCCTTGGCCTTCCTTTACCTTGCTTGCCACTTTCTTGCTTTGCCTTGCCCTTCCTTCCAACCTTGCATTTCCTTGTCACTCCTGACCATCCTCCTTCCCTTGCCTTCCCTTGCCTACTTCAGCCTTGCATTACTTTACTGACCCCTTCAGGTGCTTCCCTTGCCCTTCCTACCACTCGAATGCAAAGCCTTGCGTTGCCTTGATCGCCCATGCCCTACCTTGACTTCCCTGCCACTTTTTTCTTGGCCTTGCCTCGTCCACCTTTTATTCTCCTTCCCTTGCCTACCACTCACTTGCCTTGCTTTGAAAGCCAACTCTTTTACTTGCCTTGCCCTGCTGCCCCTCCCTTGCCTTGCATTTACCTTACCTCCTACCTTGATCTACCTATTGCTTTCTTCCCTGGCCTGGCCTTTCCTTGTCTTGCCTTTCCAGGCCTACTCCTCATTTGACTTGCCTTGTCTTGCCTACCCCAACCTTGCCATTCTTTACTGACACTTCCATATATTTTCCTTGCCCTTCCTAACACTCCATTACCTTATATTTTCTTACTCCCCCACCCCTCCACCTTGGCCTCTCTATCCCTTTTTTTCTTGGCCTTGACTTGCCTTGCCTAGCCTACCTTGCAAGTTGCCTTGTCTTGCAAAGTCAGTCCTGGCCTTTCCTTGCTCTGCTACTGCTCCCTTGCCTTTCATTGCCCTACACCTCCATCCCCCGCCCTGAACAGCCTACTGCTTTCTTCCCTGGCCTTGCTTTTCTTTGCCCTTCTCCTCTCTTGCCTTGCCTCGCCTTTCCTACTCACCCTTGCATATCCTTGCTATTCCTGAGCATCCCTTGCTTTGCCACTCAATACCTGGTTCTCTAGGTGTTTATAAGGCTGTTTTTGAAATGAGTCCCATTGTCTGACTCAATTTTTTCAGCACTGCCATGTTGCCACAAGACTTCTTTTTCAAGGCCCAAAGTGGTGTTCCAGGCACTGGTGTGAGGCACAGTGTACGTCTCCAGCCATCCTGTGGTATCGTCTACCATTGTCAGCACATAACGCTTGACTTGGAGGGGTTGCAGCAGTGTGATGTAATTGATCTGCCAGGCCTCCCTATACTTACATTTAGACCATTGCCTCCCAGACCACAGGGGCTTTACCCACTTTGCCTTCTTGATCACAGTGCGCATATCACAATCATGGATTATCTGGGATATAGTGTCCATGGTTAAGTCCACCCCTCAGTCACAAGCCCACTGATATGCTGCATCACTTTCCTGATGACCTGAGGCGTCATGGGCCCACCAATCTAGAAATAACTCTCCCTTGTCTTACCAGTCCAGATCTACTCACGACACTTTAATCTTGGCAGCCCAATCCACCTGTTCATTGTTGTGATGCTCCTCATTAGCCCAGCTCTTAGCCACATGATGGACTTTTTCACAGTCAGTTTCTTTAGCCAGGCAGGGATGTCTTACCACACTTAGGCAGCCCAGATGGGTTTCCCTCTGCACTGCCAATTGACCTTTTTCCATCATGCCAGCCACTCCCACAGAGCACCTGCTACCATCCACGAACCAGTGCAGAGGTAGTGTTGGCCACTTTACTTGGTCAGTGATATCCAAAGACAGAAGACAGCTGGACAGCTTTCAGCTCTGCAACCTGACTTGATCTACTTTGTCTTTCAAAAGTTTCCTTGAGTTGCCCAATAGCAGAGACCCTGATCTGCACTGGCAAGGCATGGAAAATGTCCTCCCTGAGCTCCTTTCTGAGTTTCTGATGGCTGTCTTAAATCCACTCATCCAATTTCTGCATATGCTGTCAGGTCTGTTTCCACGGCTGAGACTTGGGCTGCTGTTGGGGTGTGGACAGTATATTCCTAAGCCTGAAGCCTACTCACTGTCTCATTTTCCTCATCCCATTGCATTGTCACAAGGAAGCGGGAGTATGCTTGTGGTATGAGTCGTGAGAGTTTCATCCTCATCAGTGTTGTACATTTTACAAGGTATGGACATTAAGAGGCTTGGTTGTTATTTGATAAAATGGTCTCCAGCACAGCCAGTTCTCCCATGCTTTGGATTCCTTGCTCTAGGGGTTTCCAAGGGCCTTGCTGTAGCCGACACAGCCAAAATTCAGAATGCACTTTCGAAATTCAATACAGCCAAGGATTGCTTGCAGAGGAAAGCAGCCAGGACACACTGCCCTGGCTGCCCTTGATCTTGTATGTGCTGCCTCAAATATCCACCTGAAACACCTTAGCTATGTGCTTTGATTCATATGCAAAAGAACTGTCATTCTAGTCCTGGAGCCCAAGGGCGAAACGTGGATTGCCTGTCCAAAATTCAAGACATACAAGGATTGGTGCCAGACAAAAGCTGCTAAGGACAGATGGGTCTGGCTGGATGTAACCTTCCCTGGGCTTCCTGTCATGTGCACCTGAAATAGCGGGTCTACGTGCTTTCCGTCCTGTAGAAAAAAATGTTATTCTGGTCTTGGGGCCCATGGATTGTCTGTCAAAAATTCAGTACAGCCAAGGATTAGCCCCAGGAAAAAGTTGCCCAGACAGACAGGTCTGGCTGGACGGGACCTTCTCTGGGTTGCCTCTCACGTGCTCCTGAAACACTGGGGTCTGTGAAAGCACTGAGAGCCCTTGGAGGATCAAGCAGGGCAAGGAAAGGCCAGAAATACGTGGAGAAAAGGGGTCTTGAATTCCAGGTGTGGAAGGGGTGAGCAAGGTAATGCAAGGCAAGGGAAGGCTTCAAAGGAAAGGCAAGGCAAGTGGTGGCTTTACAAGTCAAGGCAAGGGATAGATAGGCAAGGCAATGAGAGTCCTAGAAGAAGAAGGAAAGGCAAGGCTGGACCAGGGAAAATGGCTAGGGAATTCAAGGTGGAGGATGTGTGAGCAAGTCAGTGCAAGGCAGTGGAGGGAATGAAGGGCAGGGAAGGCTCCAGAAGGGGCAACAAAATGTGGAGAATAAGGCAAAGTAAAGGAATGGTCAGGAATGGCAAGGGAATGCAAGGCTGGGTAGGCAAGGCAAGGCAAGGCAAGGCAAGGCCAACAAAAAAGCAGTAGGGAAGTCAACGTAGGGAGTGGGTGAGGAAGTCAAGGCAAGGCAATGGAGTGGTAGGAAGGGCAAGGGAGGGACATGGATGGGTCAGAGAGGCAAAGGAAGGGAAGAGATACTCAGGAATTGCAAAGAAATGCAAAAGAGGTGTAGGCCTGGCAAAGCAAGGCTCTAGAGGAGAGCAATAGGCAGGTCAAGAGTGGGAGCTGGTATGCAAAGGAATGGCAGGGGAAGGGAGAGTGAGCAGGGCAAAGCAAGGAAACTGTTGGGTTTCCAAGGCAAGGCAAGCAAGTGTTACATCGTAGTATCCCTCCCAGATGAAATTCACCAGGACAGACAGGTCTGGCTGGCTTTCACCTTGCTTGGCTTACCTCTAATCCGCTCCTGAAACTCTGGGGCTGTATGAAGGCAATGTGAGGATCAACCAACAAGGCAAGAACTGGGAAAATGAGGTAAGGAAGTCATGGTGTGGGATGTGTGAGCTAGTCAAAGCAAGGTGATTGAGGGAAGGAAGGGAATGTAAAGGATACAGAGGGGTCAGAAGGGCAAAGCAAGCAATGGTTGGAAATGACTAGTAAATTTAAGGCTGGGTAGGAATGGCAAGGCAAAGCAAGGAAGGGATAGATAAAATTATGAGAGTCTTTAGAGAAGCCAGCAAGGCAATGCAGGGTGAGACCTGTAAAAAATGGTTAAGGAAGTTTTTGTGGGGATGGGCGAGCAAGGCAATGCCAGGCAATGCAGTGGTAGAAATTAGAATGGAATGGCATAGAACCCTGGAGAAGGCAATGGAAGGTTGGGGGATGGAAGGCAAAGCAAGGAATGGTCAGGAATTAAAAGGAAATGCAAGGTTGAGCAAGAAAAGCAAGGAAAGGCAAGGGAGGGATAGGCAAGACAATGAGAGTCCTAGACAAAAGCATTGTGGAAGTCAAGGTGGGGGTGGGTGAGCCAGGCAATGCAAGGCAGTGGAGGGGAAGGAAGCACAAGGGAATGCTATACAGGGTCAATAAGGCAATGCAAGGTGTAGGTAGGCAAGGCAAAGGAAGTTGAAAGAAGGACAGGCAAGGCAAAGTCAGGCCAGGAAAGAAAATTAGTCATGTCACAGCAGGGTACAGGCACGCAGGGCAAGGCAAGCTATGGAAGTGTTAGGTGGGGGAAGGCTAGGCAAGGGGTGGGTGTGCAAGGCAAGGGAAGTGCTAGATAGGCAAGGCAATTAGTGTCCTAAGAGGAGCAGGCAATGCACAGCAAGGCCAGGAAAAAAGTGGTAGAGTGGGGAATGGGTGAGCAAGGCAATGCAAGGCAATGGAGTGTAAGGAAGAGCAAGGGAAGGACGCAGAGGGGTCAGTAAGGAAATGCAAGTTTTGAGAGGGAAAGGAAAGGCAGGATAAAGGAGGGGATAGGCATGGAAGAGAAAGTCAGGCAAGGAAGGGGTAAAAAGGGCAAGCTGAGGAAAGGCGAATACCTTGTATTGCCCTACATGCTCATCCCCCACCTTGACCGACCTACCCCTTTCTTCCCTGGCCTTGCCTTTCTGTTGCCTGCCCCTCCTTAGATTTGCCTAGCCTTGTCTACCCCAACCTTGCATTCCCTTGCTGAAAACTCACTGCCTCAATTTGTTCGTATATGGATTTTGTCTCCATCTTTCAAAGGTGATCTCCTGGAATATGCAATTTGGCATGTCATTTCCCCTTCTCAGAAGTGGTCTTCTGAAATTTTTGACAGTGCATTTATTTTGGACAAGATGAGAAGCTATGCTGAGTCCTGGTGTGCAGCTGATCTAGTGCCCTGGGCAGGTAATGCTCAGTAGCAGAATTCTGGCACCTTTGTATGGGTTCAATCTCTGAATGTTTTGTATTTTGGAGGAGAGCATCCCATTTCTTTTGAGATGGCCTCATAGTTCCTCTTTTCGATGGGTGCCAGTTGAAGGATGCCGTTGAAGTTGTAGGCAACAAGAGCTTTCTCACTTCTGTGAGCTCTGTTTTTGCCAGACGTTTTCAAGTTTGTGGCCGGACTCTGCGAGAGTGAGAACATTTATTAGCACAAAGGAGCTCCTGTTGCCGTTTGAGTGTGGTGAGAATAAGGGTTTGCACTTGGAAGAGGAAGATCAGCAAAATCTTTTTGTGCTGGCACAGTGGACTTGAGAGCAGGAACGTTTCCAACCTGGCTCTGCCCTTGGAGTGGTTTCGAGCTGGGCCGGGGGCGTTTCCTTCTTTTGCGAGCCGACAGCGCCACCGTGTGGTTGTTGTGATGAACGCTGGCAGTGCCCAGGAAAAAGGCAAGCGCTTTTCTGGCCCGACTCCGTTCGTGGGGGAGCAGCTGGTGCAAGAGCTCCGCTGTGGATCCCGGCTCTTGGAGACTGACACAATGTGATCCTGCATGTAGCGGGGAAGGAAGAGGAATCGTTTCATTGTGGCTGTGCAGTTTATAGGCTGCGAAAGAAAAGGCAATTGCAACAGGGCACCTTTCTTTTAAAACCTTTTCTGTGCAATCAGCTGCTCAACATGTAACTCGCACCGACTGAACTGCATGCACCTCCCTGGAGATACGCACTTTCTCTCAAGTTCTATGTACCATCCTACCCTCTCATCCTATCCCGGCTCTTGAAGACTTGACACAATGTGATCCTGCATGTAGCGGGAAGGAAGAGGAATCGTTTCATTGTTCGCTGTGCAGTTTATAGGCTGCAAAACAAAATGCAGTTCCAGCATAGCATCTTTGTTCTAGAACCTGTTCTGTGGGGCCTGAGAAACTGAACTCTGTGAGACTGAAAGTGCGTGAGAGTACATTGAACTGAGCGTATCAACACAAGTGTTCCGCACTTTATAATGAGCAAGGAGAATGTGAAGGGCAGTGCTTACTCTTTGTTCTTGGACCTTTATTATGGGAGCAATTGCTGGACAGGGTGAGTTTTGAAGCTGTGGTCTGCAAGAGAAGAAGAATCTGATTGTACCTGCAACTGAGTAGGAAGGTGCATAACTCCAGGGGATGTGTTACTTTTCAGAAGGTGCAAGTTAAATGTGGAGACAGAAATAGTGTTGCTAAGTGGGTACCTTTTGTGACCAATGTCACACACTTGATACAGCTAGCTTAAGTTTCAGGAGCTCTGCATGACTGAAAGAAAGAATGTGAGCAGAGTTCATTTAGTTTGAAATTAAAGCTCATAGCCCTGGTTCACCTGCTATTGTTAATATCCTTCGAAGTGAACATGAAATCCAGCAGCTTTCTCTTCTTTTGTTTCCAGATTATGGAGCTGGACTCAGTGAGAGAGCAAAAACAAAAAGGAGCATGCAGCTGAAATAAAAAAGCATAACATCAATGTGAGTCGTGCAGTTTAATGCTGCATTGGAAAACTGATGCCCATCACTGTCTCTTTTGTTCTGGGACTGTTTTTAAGGCAGCCGATCCTGAAGGTCTCTAGGCAAGACTGAAAAGATAGCATTCAACATGCAGCTTAGAAGAAATTTTAGCTTCCATTTGAAACACTTAATTCACACCACAATCAAGGGGCAAGATGAATTCCCGTGCCAAGTAAGAAATAGTTGCTAAATAACCCCTTCTTACAGCTTTTGGACTATACACCACAGTATCCATCTATGTGCATTCCTTCTCAGCTATGTGTACAGTCACATTCAAAGCCTAGGGACAGAACTGCAAAAATCCAGTAAAAACCTTGTTCACAAACAACTGAGAATCTGTCTGCTGAGAACACTCTTGCTGGCTCAACATGGAACTCGCATTCTTTGAACATTATCACACTCTCTGCAGGTATGCACTTTCCCTCAAGCTCTATATACCATCCTAGTCTTTAACTCTCATAGATCCCAAATCACTTCAAAATGTCCAGCAGCCGATCCCATACAAAAAGTCCTAGAACAAAAAGCCAGTGCTGGCCTTCACCTTCCCCCTGCAGGCTATAAACTAGACCAAACACTCTAGTGATAAGTAATTTCCTCCCTACACAAATATGTGCCAGAACAGAAGCAGTTGCTAGGTATGTCTTTCTCGCAGCAGCACTTCAACACCACACAACTCACATGGGGGCTCTGCACCTTCCTTCTCAGCTACGTGTACTCTCTTTTAGCTCTCACTGAGCCTAATTTCAAAACTAAACTATCCAGGAGCCACTCCCTTAGGAATGGTCTAGGAACAAAATTTTATTTTATCCAACTTTCTTACAAGCCCCCTTGAAGTACTGAAGAGTGGCAATGTGAGGTCTCCCTGGGGCCTGTTCTTCTCCAGGCTGAATAACCCCAACTCTCTCAGCCTTTCCTCAGGGAAGAGGTGCAGCATAAAAATCCCAGCAAACTAAATACACCTGGATAAACAGATTAACAGGACTGTGCGCCATGTTTGTCTGTGATAGCAAGGTCCTGGACATGGCGACGGAGGTGCAGATAGTCCCCTCTGTCCTAACTCTGCATATTTCTGGTAACCAGAGGAATCCAGTCTGAGCCTCTGAGGATTTGATTTTGCTAAGTAATGGGTCTTTTTTTTTCACCTTTGGGCAGCATCCATTTTTATAATCAGCCAAGACTTTCTTCAGCTTGACACCTCCAATCACTACAGGGAAGCTATTGAGGGAAGACAAGAGATGCAACAGCTTTCTCCAGTCCTAGCAATGGGTAGGACTCAGAATAAAAACTCTGTAAACCCTCAACTCCATTGGAAGATTCCCTTCTTTCTCACTCTGTAATTAGGCTGTACATTAATTTTTAAGTTGTCAGCTAATTTTCATCTACATTCCTTAAATTTGCTGCTGTGTATCCTCTAATTTTTTTACTGTCATTTATCTTCCTGACATCCTTCAGCAGTTTCTTTGTTGTTGCCCTAAATTATGGAGATAAAGTGATTTTCTTTTATTTTGTACAGACAATAACTTCAGAAAGAAAGCGGGGAAAAAACCAAACCTGGAATCGACTTTTTCGGAGTGCACACTTCACAGTGTGGGCCCCCAGGCACATGAACAATGATTGCATTTTGAATGTGAACTAGAACTCCTCGTCACTGAGGCTTTAACACTTTTCAGGAAAACAGAGGGGAGGGATGATGCGCAGTTAATTGTGACAATTCCTTGGGTTCAGAAGGGGAAATGGATTACAGAAGTAGGTTTTCAGGAGTTGTTGATGTGAGTAATACATGCTATGACCAAACGTCCTGTTTATCTATTCCCTACCCAACATACAATCTCCTTCTCCTTCTCCTTCTCCTTCTCCTTCTCCTTCTCCTTCTCCTTCTCCTTCTCCTTCATACATAACATCAGCATATCTCCTCCCAGTTTACACTTCTTCTGAATACCTGGATCTCTATACATTGTCATGGAAGCATCAATCTAAAACAAACCTCATTCTGTTTAGGAAGCCAACAACAAAACAACACCAACTCTAAGAAAATATTAAGCTGCAACAACACATTTTCCTCATTCTCCAATTTATATTTTGGCCACCATAAGAGTAAAATATTGCTTTAACTTCCTCTTTGTAAGAGGGTCTCTACCAAACTTATCTCAATTATTCAAAATACATCCTAATGGAGAACAAGAGAAAGGTTCAACCGATTATGCTGTTCCCATATTATTACCCAAAAGAGTGTTTTTAACCACAACCTCAGACACTCCATCACTGTCATCACTGTCAAGTGTGCATGAATTCCAGTTCCATAATACTATATCACCATTAACCCATGACTTCATACATTCCAGCCATCACTGTCAGGCATGAATTTTCCAGAATTTTACTACACACGAGCAGTTCCACAATATTATATCCCCTCCCTTTGTACCTCACGAAATGCCCGTTTTCATGTGTTGCACCTTTGAATTGCTTCCCTGCTTCTGGAGGGGAAGAAAACTCACAGAGTCTCCAATCAAAAAGTCTGTGTGTGCTGGAATCTAGAAAGCAATGCCTCCCTGCCGGTAGCCAGCAAGTCAATCCAGGCAAGACTCCATGTGGGTCACCAAAAACTGCTGTCCACAAGAATTGGATTTGTGAGTGCAACAAACTAATAATTACACTCTTGAGAGTACGTTGATTATTTAAATCACAATTGTGCAAACCTAGGTGCTTGGTGGTATTCCACAAATCAAGCACACCAGCTATCAAACTTTTTACTATTTATACATTTAAGCAAACAAAGGAATTAATGTTCATTGACTAGAAGTTACATAGTTCTTTTATTTATTAGTATTCTATCTTCTATTGATTAATTATTGTCTTGTTTCTCATGCTAGTTAGTCCGTAAGCTCAGTCCTTCTTTTCTTGTTTGGTGGGTTTTTTGGGTCAGTTGTCTGTGAGCTGGTGGTCATGATCTCCCCCTGTAGGGATTACCTTTTACCCAGTTGGAGTTGATTTCAGCACAATTGCTGAGTTGGCTCTATTACCTTTTCCTTATCTTGGGAGTTTTGCCAGATGTCCTTTCGTCCCATAAGTTTTGCACTCTTGATGTCCACTGTCAGTGGAACATCCTTTTTCCCAAGCTTTGCTAACCTCCAAGTCTGAGATCATTGAAGCATGTCCAGCCCTAAACCTCAATAAGATCTACCAGTAAGTAATTTGTTTTCTCTAACACATTGACATCACCTAGATCTTGCTTGTGAGCTGCTCTCTATTTCTCAGATTAAATCTCCATTCCTGTTGATTAGGCTTGATAGTATACAAAGATCAAACATTTAAAAATATCCTTTCTTAAGAAAACCGTACATATTCCCCATTTTGCAGCAGTATTGAATAGTGTGGGATCTGGGCATGAGGTAAATGGCACGGAACAAGGGGTAAAATGTGCTGGTTTTGGCTGGGGTAGAGTTAACTTTCTTCCCAGTCACTGGTATGGAGCTGTGTTTTGGGTTTGTGCTGAACATACGGTTAATATAGAGATGTTTTTGTTATTGCCAAGCAGTGCTTGCTCAGAGCCAAGGCCTTTTCTGCTTTTCTTACTACTACACTGGTGAGGAGGCTGGGAGGAGACACAGCTGGGACAGGTGACCCAAACTGACCAAAGGGATATTCCAGACCATATAACACCATGCTCAGTATATAAAGCAGGGGGGAAGAAGAGGAAGGGAGGATGTTTGGAGTGATGCCATTTGTCCTCCCAAGTCACCATTACATGTGATGGGGCCCTGCTGTCCTGGAGATGGATGAACACCTGCTTGCCAATGGGAAGCGGTGAATTAAGTCTTATTTTGCTTTGCCTGCATGTAGTGCTTTTGCTTTCTTTATTGAACTATCCTTATCTCAGCCCATGAGTTTTCTAACTTTTATACACTTCCAGTTCTCTCACTGATCTTGCTGGAGGGGGAGTGAGCAAGCGGCTGCAAGGGTTTAAAGTGGCTGGGATTAAACCATGACAGATGCTCCAGCAGCCTTGGGGACTCCCAGCTCAGAGCAGCCAGCAAATCCTGCCGGTCACCTTCCAGGATGCCCAGATCAAGGCCATCTGCTGTAGGCAGCCTCTCCCCTGAACCACCAATACAGGGGCTAGGTGATTTCCTTTCTGAGGAAATATATTGTCATCCTCTTTCAGGAGCCCACCCTCTGAAATTTCGATACACCTCCAGAACTTAATATGCCTGTGGATTGCTGTGGATGTTCAGGAATAAGCAGGTTTTGTCTCAAACATTCTGACTGTTATGACAGGAAAGGTGTGATAGAGGAGACTGTCCTGCAGAGGTGGGGCAGTGCGTTCAGAGCCAAATTCCTGCTTCGCCTTGAGACTCATGCTCATCGTCCCCTGCCCCAACTCACTTCTGGAGGACAGCTCAAAGGGCTGGCGGTCCATGTGCAAACAAAATGGCACAAAAAGCCTAGTTTACATAAGAGGCTACACCTGGTTAACTAACTATAAAAGGAAGTGCTCTCTTTTTCCTCTCTTTTTCTTTCGCTTTCTTTCTTTTGCAATTCCAGCTCTTGACCAGCCATGTTGCAGGACCAACATGGGATCTAAAGACTGGTGATGTTCTTTTTTCTCTCTCTCCTTCCCCTTTATTTTTCTCCTCCCTTGCTTTCTCTGGGCAAAACACGGCTATCATATTCTACCCCGTACTCCATACTGGGTTTTTTGTGGGAGTGCAGGAGCTTATGGAAGTGTCGTGGCTTGTTAAGCAGCACCTTTGAGTAGTGCCGTGTTGTGGCTTGTGAGCCAGCATACCTTTGAGGAGTTTGGTGTGGGATTTGAGAACTCACTGAAGTGTTCAGTACAAAATCAAGGGCTTGTTAGCCATCACACTTGTAGAAGTCTATTATAGAATTTAACGGCTTTTTAGTCAACACTTGTTGAGTCTAAATAGTGGGCTGGTTGCTGGAGTTATGGTGACTATACAAAAAAGCGTAAGAGTTGCCTAATGTGTGTCTGGTGTCCTTGTTCAGCCTGACGAGAATTTACAACAAACATCACACCCTGTATCAGTAGGTTGTGACAATTGCTTCCACACAAAAAGGTTTCCAGACAGAAAGATGTTGCTGGCCTTTCTCACTCTTGGACAGCCTCTCATCCTGCACCTGGGCAGCTCCCACCTGCCCTGGGGCTAGGTGATTTCCTTGCCAAGATAAGTGTATCGCCATAGTTTGCAGGAAGCCATCTCTAAAATTTGGATATCCAATATAGAATATGTCCAGGGATTGCTGCCACACAAAAGGTGCCGGGACAGAAAGTAGTTACTGGCCTTTCCCTCTGCTGGGCAGTCTATCATCTGCAGTAGCAACATAGAGGCTTGGTGCTTGCCTTGCCACATAACATTGCCTGAGGAAGGAAAGATGTAGCTTACTGCTGGAGATGAGAGACCCCACCTGGGTAAAACCTAATTTCAGGTAGCTGAGAGTTATAAGGGACCTCTGAGTCCTGAAGGCTCTCTCACAGCCCAGATACTATTTTGTATAAACCAAATCTTTTCTTCTAGCCTTGAAAGCTACTTACTTATGGGTCAAATGTACCTCAGGTTACAAACTCAGGATAAACTGAGGGCTCAAAGCCTCGGGTTCTTCATGTCCAGTGTCCCAGGGGAATATCCGAATACTAATTTCTAGGTTGAAAAGTCACTTTTTCAGGGCCAAAAGCCTCATTTGAAGGGTCTGAAGCTGACTTTTAGCACCCAAAGTCTTTCTAAGACCCACAGTTTCATTTTTAGGGTCCAAAACTGCCTGGATTGTGTCCAAACCCTCATTTGTATGCTGAAAGTGCTGCTCTTAAGGTGTCAAGACCAATCCAAAGTGTTAAGACCATCATTTAGAAGGCTCCAAGCCTGATATGGAAGGTTCAAAGCCTCATTTGTATGGAAGGTTCAAAGCCTCTAAGTTCTGGGCGCAAATCATCTTTTTGACTTCCAAAGCCTGCCTCTCAGAGGCCAAAGACTCCTTTTCAGGATTCAGTCTTCAATCTGGCAGGCTCAAAGACTCCTTCTAAGACTCCAAGGAGTCATTTATAGGGTGCAAATCCTTGCTTTGTGGTATCGAAACATCCCTAAGGGCACTAAACATAACTTCAGAGTTCAAACCCTCCTTTTCATTTCCAAAGACCCATTTTTAGGGCCCAAAGTTTCATTTTGAAGACCCAAACCCTCATTTGTAAGGGTTCAAAGCCCTCTTTTACAGCTCAAAAATTCCACTGTCCAAAGCCCTCTAATCAGCACGAAGGTTAATTTATTGAGGCCAGAGATTACCTCCTTTGCACAGTCCAAAGGATCATTTGTAGCATTTCACATATTCTTTTCTTGTAAAGCCACTGTTTTGAGGCCAAAATCCTCATTCCTAGCCTCTCACCCTCTCTTTTATTAGTCACAGACCTTTTTCAAGGCCCACAGTTTCATCTGGAGGATTCAAAACTCATTCGACACACAGAAATCATCTGCTCCGATTCAGAAGTTACATCAGAAAGGCCCAAAGCCTCATGTTTTCTTTCCAAAGTCTTAGTTTTGGCTCCCAAAGCAGCTATTTTTAGGCTACAAAACCTCAGTTTTAGTGTCCAGAATCTCCATTTCGGTTTTCAGCATCTCCTTTTAGCAGTCCAAAGCACTGTTTTTCCTCTCCATAGCTTCCTTTTGCACTCTAAATGCGCATTTTTATGATCCAGCTAGTCATTTTTAGGGTCCAAGCTACATCTTGATTGTCCCAACCCTCATCTGCAAGATTCAAAGCCCTCTCTTTATGGCCCCAAGCCTCATTTATAGAACCCAAATCTTTGCTTCTAGGCTCAAAAGAGCACAGACCTGCTAGTTCAATTTCAGAGAAGGCAGCAAAGATGCTCAGTGGGCTGGAGCACCTCTCTCAAAACGACAAGCTTAGAGAGTTTGGGTGTTTCAGGCCAGAGAAGAGAAGTCTCTAGGGTCTTCCAGCACCTTCTAGCCCCAAAAGAGTCTCCAAGAGAGCCGGAGAGTGACATTGCAAAAAGGGGTACGGGGTAACAGGATGAGAGGTAATGGTTTCAAACAGACAAAAATTAGGTTTAGATCAGATTTTGGGAAGAAATTATTCCCTGAGAGGGTGGTGAGGCCCTGGCACAGGTTGCTGAGAGCAGCTGTGGCTGCCCCATCCCTGGAAGTGTTCAAGGCCTGGTTGGACTGGGCTTGAAGCTACCTGGTCTAGTAGAACATGTCCCTGCCCATGACAGGGATTTTGAACTAGATGACATTTAAGGTTCCTTCCAACCCCAAATATTCTAGGATTCTAGGGTCCTAGGATCCTATTGTTCTGTGATTTGATGATTCTTTGAAAATCTCATTTTTGGGACCAAACACTTACTTTTAGGTCCCGTATGTGCATTTTTAAGGTCCAGTGACTCATGGCTGCTCTGCTGGGGGCGCAGCACCTGCCAGGAGCTTGCCCTGGCCTGGGGTCTCCATAGGGTGTTCCAGCTTCCTGATAGAGCTGTTGATGGTCACCTTAGGGGGACAGTGCTGCTGGCTGGATTCTCTTTTAGGTATCCGTGACACTTTGAGCCTCGGAGGGAGGTCACCCAGAGGGAGAAGTCAAGGGTTTCCCACCTCCCCCTGCTTGAGAAGGCCACTTGTCCATGATCACGCGCAGAAGGCTATGGAACATGTCCAAGGATGGAGCCTCCATGTGTTCATTCAGTAGCCTCTGCTGGTGCTTGGCACTCTTTACACCTCCCTTTCTGAACTTCAAGGGGTCCCTGCCAGCCCATCTCTCCAGCCTGCCCAGGTCCCTCAGGGATAGCAGCATAACCCCTGGCCTAAGCGCCACTCTTCCAGTTTGCTGTCATCTGCCAATTTGCTGAGCATGTCCTCTGCCCCAGAGGACAGACCATTAGTTGAGGAAGATGTTAACCAGGATCAATCCCAGTGCTGATTCCTGGGAGACAGTGTTTGTTCCTGTCACCACACTAGACTGGGTGGCACTGAGCAGCACCCTTGGGGCCCAGCCATTCAGCCTATTTCAGTCCCAGTCACTGTTGGCTCATCCCGTTCATGTCCTTTTGAGTGACTTGAACTCCATATTTAAAAAAGAAGAGATTGCCAGTTGGGCACATGAAGCTTTCAAAATCCCATTACACAAACATCCACACGGGGTATTTCCACCAATTGCCCCAAAACCTACAGAGAAGGAAACACCTTGTTAATTAGACATGCAAGGCTAACAAGGGATTTTAATTCTGGCTTTGGCTTTTCTGCCTGTTTGTTCCAAATGAGTGTTTCCTCCTCCTCTTTGCTGATTGGTGGCGGTCCGTGATCTCCACAAACCGTCTGCGGAGATCATAGCCCCACTGTGGTGATCTGCCCTGCTCTCTCTGCTTTGGCAGGGGTTGCTCCCGAGCAGCACTGGGTGCAGTAGCCCTCTTGGAGCTAGCATTCGAGGACCCTTCCGGTGTATCATACTTTGGGTCGCAATGTGGAGGGCTTCTTCTCCACCAGCTCCTCCTCCTCCTCCTCACTGACTGGTGGTAGCCCGTGATCTCCACAAACCGTCTGCAAAGATCATAGCCCCTCTGTGAGGACTGGCCTTGCTCTCTCTGTCTTGGCAGGTGTTGTACCCAAGCAGCACCGGGTGCAGGAGCCCACTGACAGCTTCTGTTGAAAAGCCCTGAAGCTGTGCCATCCTTGAGAGCATGGTCACAACCTGGAGGACTAGATCTCTTTCTCTTCCTCCCTGTTGAGTTGTTGGAGTTAGTGCTGTTCATTAACCAGCTGCAGTGATCATCGCCCCACTGCAGGGATCTACTCTGGATCCTCTCCCTGGCACTTGTCCTCTGGCAGTGCATTGACATAGTCCTACCAGGTTGACCGTGTATCCCTGCAGAATCCGCCTGCTCACTGCTGGCCCCCCACTGACTGAGGAAGGAATAAGCATAAGATGGTGTCAGAGAGGAAGCCACCATTCCTCCGATTTTCAAATCAGAGCATCTGGAGGGAAAAAAAAGTGATCTCTGTTTAGGGCATTCCTTGCAGGCTCCTCTGGGATTCAGTAATTTTCTTGGAGTGGTTTCTACAACGGAGACAGGATTTCACCAAGGTCACCAATGGAAAATTTGATGGAGGTCTTCCTACCAGGCCTGCCCCTGTCAGAACAAGTCCTCATCTCTATTCTTCCTACAGCCTCCATTTCACAGAATCCTAGAAAGCTTTGATTTGGAGGGTTCCTTACATACCATCTAGTTCCACCCCCTCCCCACCATGAGCAGGGCCATCTACAGGTTGCTCCAACCTCCATCCAGCCTGACCTTGAACACTTCCAGGAAGGGGGCAGCCACACCTTAGAGAAGCTCATAAACAACTTCTGCCAGTGCCTTACCATCCTCACAGGCAAGAATTTCTTTTTAATAACTAATCTAAATCTCTCTTTCACTTTGAAATTTTTATCCTCTGGTCCTATCACTGCATCCCCTGATAAAGAATCCCTCTCCATCTTTCCTGGAGGCCCCTTCAAGTCCTGTCAACATGACCTACTTTCAGAGAGCACACAGGGAGCAGCTTACACACACCAGCACCTTAAAGACCAGCAAGAGAAGGACTGATATGACGTAGTTCAGAATTGACAGCACTGAAGTAAGCAGGGAAGAATTGTCTCCTATGACAGAAACACCCAGGAGGATGAGAAGACAAACAGCAAAGCCAGGAAAAAGAAACATATTCTGAACACATGACCCTGGTTATTACCTGGCATAGAAGAGCAAATAGGCTTGCTGCCTGAGGACTGCGTGGATGCCACAGTTATCCACAGACTCATCATCCATCTTGTACCATAGTCCATTGCTGGCCTGCAAAGAAAGTCATCCATCTCTGGAAGGGAACTGCAGGTTTTCTCCACAATGCCAAAGAGAGAGAGCAGCTGAACAAAGAATACACCAAAACAAATCCAAATCAGCCCCAAAGACCTTCTCTCCCAAAAGCCTTGGCTACCCGTAACACTGACAAGGAAGTTTGTCTTCCCAGCACACACATTACTCAACAAGAGAGAAGTTGCTCTTTACCTTTGTGAAGCAGAAGAAGTGTCCATCAAGACAGGTGTCACCGCTGTGCACCACAAGAGCATATAAGGAGTAGAGGAGGGGTTCTCCAGCTGTGTCAGACATGTATGGCCGAAGATCCAAGTACTCGGGATACTCCACAATCTACAGAAAGACAAAGTGGACTCAGAAATTATCCTGAAATACCACAAGAAATAGCCCTTCAGCGCATAACGGTTTGGGCAGCAGGAAACTGTTCTCAGCCAAAGCACCTCTGTTGGAGCAGAGCCCAGGATGGTCTTCTCATAGGAACTCTCCTCTCCCCGTAACAGAACACAAAAACCCCAACATGAGCAGCTTCTGAAAGAGCGTACTGCTTTGGGGAATCTCCTGCTTTGAAGAGAAAGGTGCACTGCAGTTGCATACACACCTTGCTGATTTTCTTGCCTGTGTGATCAGCAGCCCTTTCCAGGCACACTGTGAAGACCTTGGGCACACGATGGACTGTAACCCTCTTAGAGGCGATTACCTTCTTCTCATACCTTGAAACAAAGCAGAGCTAAGTGCTGAAATGCACCCTATCTTTGCCCAACAAGACCAGACAAGCTTTTGTGTCTCACATATCCTTACAGTATTTTAAGGCTATTCCATGCCATAAGGTCACATTAAAAAAAGCTGTGTCTCATTATTGTGCTTTAAACTTCCATGAGAAGATGATTCTGCTTAATGACATGCAGCTCCTTCACATAGAATCAAGTGTTAATAAGTTGTTAGAAATCATCTTACTTGCTACATTTGAGGCAGTATTTTCCATCCAGCTTCTTGGGTGTCACGAAGTCCTCCAGAGCTGTGGTGAGGGATGAGGATGCCTGGAGGAGTGAGAAAGGAGCTGTTGAGCTGTGGGAAATGCCCATGCCCAAACACTTCCAAGGCGTCAACGAGAAGATCCAGGTAGCTGATGCTGAGGAGACCCAACATGACCCTGCAGGCAGTAGAAGGAAGGAAGAAAGGAGGGAGGAAGAGAAAGAAGAGAAGGAAGAGAAGGAAGAGAAGGAAGAGAAGGAAGAGAAGGAAGAGAAGGAAGAGAAGGAAGGAAGGAAGGAAGGAAGGAAGGAAGGAAGGAAGGAAGGAAGGAA
>VZTF01003557.1:266677-277261 GCA_013397755.1 Cnemophilus loriae | reverse complement strand
CTAAAGCGGATGGAAGGATTTGGGGAGGGGGGAAACTGAGGCACGGCAGGGCCGTGCGAGGCTGAGCGCGGCGCGAGGGCCGGGGTCTGGCGGGGTCTGGCGGGGGATCACGTTTCTCTGTGCTGGCATTGTCTGCGCTGCGAGGCGGCTGTTGATAAAACTCTGTATACACGAGGGCTTTTTCTGGCCAAAAATCCTTCCCTTCCTGCCCTCCCGGGCTGAAACAGCAAGGCTTGCAAAACCGTCCGGGCAGAGCCGGCTGGAGCCTTCCCTCCGCTCCCGCTTCCCCCAGCTGAGCGCCGCAGACGAGGCTTCACCCGGATTAATGAGTTTTGCCACTCCTCGCCCCGCNAGACCCGCCTCGAGCTCCGGGCAGTGCCAGAAACAGCCAAGCACCGAGGTTTTGCCACCGCCGCGGCTCCGGGGAGGGAAAGCACCGGGAGAGGGATTTGTGTTCCTCGTGCCAGAGGTATCCTGAGGCCACCGGCTGCCCGCGGCTCGCTGGCCACCCCGGTGATGCCACCCGTCTGCACCGGTGCCAGCGGAAGGGGAAGAGCCTCCCGTGCCGCCGCGTCGCTTCCCAAGGATGCCAAAACGGGAGAGCGCTGGGAGATCCAGCCCTTGGACCAGCCCGCGGGTAGCCAGGGAGGAAGGAATCGGCCGCGGCCCCGGTTTCCCTTCACCCGGTCAGCACAGGCAGGTCTCGGTGCCCGGGAGCAGCCGCCGGGTCAGATCCGGGTCGGATCTCCGGTTGGGAAAGGCGGCTGGAACCGCTCCCAGCACCCCCGGCTGTGCTGCGACAGCGGCCCCGGGGCTCGCTCTGCCTCATCCCGGGGGAGCCGGGGGGTTGCCGAGCAGTTTGGTGACAGGAGCCGGGACCCCTTGGGTGCCCCCAGCACCCGGGGAGGGGGGGACGGAGCCCACGTTGTACCCTGGATTAGCCCCACATCCACATTTTGGGGTGCTTGGCTAAACTGGGGGGCTGGAACCCCCCCCCCCGTCTGCCATTCCATCACCCTGCTCCACGGGGAGAGGGACATGGGGGTGGCAGAGGCCTTGGGGGCTCATGCAGCCCCCCAAGGTGGGTGTTTGGGGGGATCTTGTCCCCCAAATTCCCGTGGGGGGAGCTCAGCATCACCTGCGTGGCGGAACCACGGGACACACGGATGGGGCTGGGGCTCTGAGCCCCCTTTCCCGGCTGTGGGAGCTTCCCAGCCGTGCCTGGAGTTCTCCAGCTGCTGGGATTTCACCTAGATTACACTTTCCAGGCGTAGCCAGCCCAGGCTACTGGTTGCAGTCACACTTGTCAAGCTGCCCAAAAATATTTTCCAGCCGTTATATGTCACTTATTCATGCAGGGTAAAAATCCACCCGCGGAGCCGGGGCCGGCGGGAGGCCTGCGGTTCAGGGCTCGGCAAACCTTGGAAATCTCAGGCCGATCCCGGGAATCTGCTTTATCTTTGTGTAATCACCCGTTCGGCGCGGCGGCATCCTCCGGCGGGGGCCCGGGGTGCCACGGCGAGGCCGGGGGGGCTCGCTCCTCGCTGCCCTCCCTTGCCTGGCTCCTGGGAAACGCCTCGGCTGCTGATTCACGCCGGCGGGTTGTGCCCAGGGGGGAGACGGCGCTTCCTGAGGCTTTATCCGCCGCCGAGCCGGGGCTGGGAAACACATGGCCGGGAGGAACGGGGCGGCCCCGGGGAGACCCGGGGAGAACAAAGCAGCCGGGAGGGGATGCGGGGAGACGAGGGAGGATGGCTCGCCGTGGGGTTTCCCCAAATTTTTCCCCCGGGGAAGGGTGTTTTCCGGGCAGCAACGTGTCCTCCTGCTTGCCTGTGGCTTTGCTGAGGATTCTTGGAGGCCTCTGGAGAGAAAACAGCTTCCCACTGCATCCCGCCGAGCCGTGGGAAGCGGAGGTCCCGCTTATCACCTGGCCGAGGGCTGCGGGAGGGCGGGAGGTGGCTGCTGGCGAGCTTTGCGTGGCAAACCCCGCTCCACGCGCGGGGGGGAGGCAGTGGGAACATCCCGAGCCGCAGGAGGGTTTATCCGGGAGCCGGGAGCAGCCTTGGGAAGAGGTTAAGGTGTGCTGGGAGGGGGGATTGTGGGGACAGGACTGAGTGATGGAAGCACAGCACGGGGGAATTTTGCAGCCTGGGGAGGATGCCCAGAGGTCCGGGAGGTTTTGGGAGCCGGTGTCCTTTGGCAGAGCAGGAGACAGGGACAGGAGAGCCCCACGTGTGCCGGGTTGGGTGTCAGGGTGCGTCCTCATCTCCATTCCCTGTTCCCGCTGCCACCAGGCTCCTCTCCAAAGTGACAACAACCCCCCCCATCCCCGACATCCCCTTGGCAGTGCAATTTCCAAATATTTTCCTTTCCAGCAGCTCTCCCTTTCACAGGGACTGGTGCTGTTGGCCCGGGATGTGTTTTCCTCGGTGACCTGGCTTTGGAGAGGGGATGCGGGGAGACCTCGCTCCCTGCACACGGCTCCTTCCACCCCGGAGCTCCGGCATGCCTCGGGTCTGGCATCCTCCACACCGAGCCCTGGAGGAGGCTTTTCCCTCCGTTTGCTGTCACGGAAGAGGAGCAGAAGGAAAGCGCTCCCCTGGAGCGATCCAACCATCCCTCCCACTCCCAGCCTGCCCCCGGCTGAACGTTTCCTGCCCCTGGAATTTGTTTGCTGCCCGGGATGTTTATTAGAGGCCCCGCGGTGCTTGTTTCATCACCTGGAGCAGGCAAAGGGCTCGGAGCCTGAATGCCAATGCCCAGGGCTGGGGAGGGAATTTGGCTGTGGGTGCCCAGGGAAGCGTTGGCGGAGAGAGGATGTGCCTTGCGCCAAAGGGAGTTCGGGATAGGGATCATCCCTCCACCTTGGAGGCTGTGCTTGAGCCTCTCTGCCTTCCCCGGGTGCTGGCACAGCCCTGGCGCTCCCAAAAACACCAGCTGGGATAAGGATGCTCCAGCCAGGACGCAGGAGGTGGGGGAATGGCAGTGACCGACACCCGAGCACAGCGCTGGCTCTTGGGGGCTGCCCCGCGGTGCTGACCGACTCTATCCCCCCGTGCCTCAGTTTCCCCACTGGCCGCACAGGGGCCGTGATCTGGCCTGGCTCCCAGCCTGGCCTCCGAGGCTTGAATTCCTGCTTTGTGCCTGCCGTGCTGCTCGGAAGGTGCTCTGGGAAAGCAAATATTCCTCGCCCCGGCGTTTACAGGCTGGCTGCTCCCTCTCTGTCCTGCTGGCGAGGGGCACCGGGAGAGGGGCCGCGCCGGTGCCGGGGGAGAGGAGAGGGGCCGCTGCACCTCCGTCCTGTCCCCGCTGTCCTGGGGGTGTCACAGGGCCCCTACGGGGACCCGGCTGCTCCCCCCGGCCCCCAACCCCGGGATGCTCCACATCCTTCCACCTTCACACCCCGTCCCGGGGCTCTGCGGGCGGGGCAGACCCCCGGGGCCAGGGGGACCCCCCCAGTGCAGAGGGGACCGCTCTCGCCTGGCCGCGGCCCCGGCGTGTTTTGCCGCGCAGCTGGGCCGGCGTGCGGGGGCGAGGGGCGGTGCGACGAGCATTCCTCACATATTTAAGGGCTCTGAGAGCCAGTGGGATGCTGCGCCGGTGGCTCCGTGGCTTTACAACCCGGCAGCTCGGCTGAGGCCGGGCTACACCTATTAAAGATCTCGCTTGCATCCCGTTGCCGGCTGGGGCAGAGCAGTTCGATCCCTGCTTCCTTCCTGCACCGGGAGTGATGCTCAGGACTCGAACGAGGACTTGGGATGACTGGGATGGAGCTGCTGAACCGCTGAGGAAATGCTGGGCTGGGTGGGTGCTTCCCATCCTGCCCAGTGCCCTCTGAGGGTTCCTGGGACCCACACGGGGGTGAGAGTCGCCCCTGCCCGGTGTCCTTCAAGGGCTGGCGAGACCCACACAAGGGTGAGGGTCTTTCCCACCCTTTGGTGGGATCTTTACAGGAGTGAGGGTCCCTCCTGCCCTGCACCGCCACGGAGCCTCCTCTGCCCCAGACTGACCTGGAATCTGATCCCGTCCTGTTTATCTGCCGCCCGCCCTGCCAAGGCTTCCCCGCGGCTCTGTTTGCTTTTCCCGGCTCACCAGAACATCGCGTTCACGGCCCGGCCTCTTCCCACCGCTTGTTTTATCTCATTTTTCCTGCAACACGGTTCCCAACCTTGGTGGAGCCCGAGGTCAGGCTCATCCCAAAATCCCAGTGACGCCAGAGGGGTCAGGCCCGTGGGTACCCCCCGCACTGCCCGCCTTGCCCAGCGGGGTGAGGGATGCTGAGCTCCTGCATCCCGGGCAGGGAGGAGAGGGACCCTACAGGGGAATCCTCGGGGCCAGGAGGTGCCTGTAGGATCGGGATGGGGTGCTGAGGGGTTTGGCCCGGGTCCGAATGAAAAACCTTGTTTGTCTAAAGCCCCGGGGTTACGTCACCGTTCCAAGAACCCGAAAGAAAACACAGCACAAAAAAGTCAAACAACAGAGGAGGGCTGAGCTATCTCCGGGCTGCGGAGGGGGAAGAGCTCCGTGGGAGCAGCGCCCAAAGGGCTAGTTGTGTTCTGGGGGGTGGGAGGGACGTGCAGGGATGGAGCTGGGATGATCCCCCTCTCCCCTGCTTCACGCCCGACTGCTCCGTGCCCCACGCCTGGCCTTGGAGCTGGCATCCCGCTGGCACCGCATCCTCCCCGCTGGCACCGCATCCTCCCCGCTGGCACGGCTGCAGCTCGGACCTTGCCCCCGGTGCCTCTGTGGCTGAGCAGAGAGCAGCCCCTGCGGCACAGCCCGCGGTGTCCCGGGCTGGGAACGGCTCAGGGACACCAGGGAATGGCTGGGGACCTGTGTCCCGTGGTTTGGGGTCTCTTGGGCACCGTGCCCCGGCGGGGTGAGGGTGTGTGCTGCAGGGAATGGGTGCTGAGGGTGTGACCCCTCGGAGGGTGTTTCCCCCTGGTCCAACCTGTGCTGGGCCGGGCAGAGGGCTGGGACCTCTCCTGCCGAGAGTCCCCCGTTTGCAGAGGGTCCCCTTCACTTGCAGGGGTCCCCTTCACTTGCAGGGAGTCCCCTCCACTTGCAGGGGTCTCCTTCACCTGCAGAGGGTCCCCTTCACTTGCAGGGGTCCCCTTCACTTGCAGAGGGTCCCTGTCACTTGCAGGGAGTCCCCTCCACGTCTCCCACATGAACACAGAAGGGACAAGTGGCAGCAGCATGGCAGTGTCCCCAGTGAAGCCCCTCGGGGAGCTTGGCTGGGGGCTTTTGGTGAGCAGAGACCCCCCGCAAACAACCCCACGTGTCACCTCATGCCACGGGTGCACAGGGAGCGAGTGGGAGGAGGACGTGACCGGAGCCCAAACCAACCTGGAAGTTTCTCAATCCGACACTCTGGGCTTGGCCCCGGCGTGTCCGTACAGGGATCGCTGCCGGGGCAGCCCCTCGCCGTCCCCCACGGTCCCGCCGGCCCCTCCGGGAGCCACCATCCCGCGGGGCCCGTGGGCTGGGGGGTTCTGGGGGAGCCCAGCTGCCTCAAACCTCCAGGAAAACCAGCCCCACGTCCCCGGGCTGGCCTGCCCGGCTCTCTCACGTCTCCCAAATCCCTCACATATGGTTTCTATATCACTTGGCTCTGCCGGCGCTTGCTCGGCTGTAAGCGAGCTTACTTTCCCTTGTCTTTCCATGCAGCTCTCGGCACGAGATGCTCGTCCTTCTCCCCGGCCCCGGTCCTCCCCCGCGCTGCCCGTTCGGACACGTCTCTCCCGGCCCCGGGGAGGGTGTGGGGAGGCCGGGGCCGGCTCCTGCCTCTGCTCTGCCCTCAAATTGCAGCCTGGCCGTGCCAGCCGTAGGTCGCTGCCAGGGGAGGTGCCGGCCCCGGCTTGTTTGCTCTTCCCTCGGCGCTGCCACGGGTCTGCTCTCCACCCCGGAGCTTCCCCGATGGGATTTACCCACCGGTCAGTGCTGGGGACAGCCCCAAAACGCGGCTTTTTCACCCCAAAGTGCTCCACGCCACCGCTGGAGTGAGGTTTGGGCTCGGTGCCATGGGAAGGGATGGGATCCAGTGTGCTCCTCTGATCCCATGGCTGTTCCTCTCACCCGTGCCGGCTTTCTGGACCTCTCAGGGTTATCCTAATTGTTCTGCCTTGCCTTCATAATTAGTGGCTCTTTTGGGATCCATTTGCTAAGTGCTTGGAGCTCGACCTTGGCTGCGCTCGCCCTCATCCCCTGAGCTGCTCCGGCCACCCCTTTCCCCATCACTGCCTTTCCCAAGGAATGGCGAGATCAGGGGGGGCCAGGCACCCTCTGCTCTCCCCAGGTACCCCCAAAAGTGGTGAGGAACCCCACTCCCACTGCGGCCACCTCCAGAGCCCGGCCTGACCTCAGCCAGCCCCGGCGTTTCCGCAGGAGCGGCGTCCCCGGGGCTCGGGGCCGGCCAAGCTCCGGGAGCCGCGCGTGTCCCGCGGCCTTGAGGCACGGCGGGGCCGTGGAATGGAGGACGGAGAGGAGGAGGAGGAGGAAGGGTTTTGTGCAGGGTGATGTCCTCCAGCCCCGTGACGCTGAAGCATCTCTGCCCCCCCGGTGCTGGAGGCGGGGGTCCCGGCCCCGGCAGACGGCCGGCTCCACTGCTGCGGGCGCTGGGCGCAGCGGGAGCTTCCCGGCCCATATGGCTCCGCTCCGCGCTGGCAGATGACTCAGAGCTCGCTGGTTGGAGCATCCCGGGGCTGTCGGAGCTCGCACCGGGCTGAGGGTCAGGAGCCGGGCAGGAAGAGGGTCCTAAAGCCAGCAAAAGTGGGGGGGAAAAGGGCAGTTTTGCAACACAAATAATAATAGAAACCCTAAAAAGTGATGGATGGGCTTGATGCGATCCACATGTGAGCACAGGGCTGGCTCCAGCTGCTGGGGAGTGGGGGGAGCCCGGCCAGCACCACGCTCAGCTGAAGGGGAGACGGAGGAGGAGGAGGAGGAGGAGGAGGAAGGGTTTGCCTTCATCTTCAGGGCTTGCCGGGTGTGGAGGGGCTGGGGAGAGGCACCCGATGGGATTTGGGATCCACAAAAGAGGGTTCATCACCTCCTCTTCCCCTCCCAGCCGCCTTCCTGGGTGACATCGCCCTGGACGAGGAGGACCTGCAGCTCTTCCAGGTGGACAGGGTGGTGGACCTGNCGGGGCCGGCAGCGGGCACGGAGCCGCCGCGCCGCCACGTCCCGGCCGGAGCGAGTGTGGCCGGACGGGGTCATCCCCTACGTCATCAGCGGCAACTTCAGCGGTGAGTGACGGCGAGCCGGGGGGTGTCCGGCCCCGCCGTGCCTCAGTTTCCCCGCCGGGCTGACCCCCCGCCGCCCCTCCGCAGGCAGCCAGCGAGCCATCTTCCGGCAGGCGATGCGGCACTGGGAGAAGCACACGTGCGTCACCTTCCTGGAGCGCAACGACGAGGACAGCTACATCGTGTTCACCTACCGCCCCTGTGGGTACGTCCAGGGCTGCTCCAGGACCCGGCCTGGGGGTTTGGGGCCCGGTTTGATGGACGGGACCCATCTGGTTGGGGTCCAGGAGGTGCCGGAGCTCGGCGCTCGCCGCCGGGGCTGAGGTCGGTGGCGCGGCACCAGCCCGGGCTTGCAGCGGGGCTGATGCCAAAGGAAACAGGGGTTTGGACGAGCTCAGCGTCTTCACGCGTCAGGGCACGGCCCTGGCCAAGCAGATGGTGGTTAGGAGAAGGATTTCCCCTGGAATGGGAGCCCCTGCGTGGGCGCAAACCCTGAGCCCGGGTCCAGAGCACGGGGCTGGAGCAGCTGAGCTGCTGGGCAGGGGCAAGGATCCACCCTCGGAGCAGGACGGGCACCCGTGGGAGCAGGAGCATGGGATTTGGGGCTGGTGCAGCCGTGCCGTGCCGTGCCGTGCCATCCCATGCCAGGAGCTGAGCTCTCCCAGTGTCCAGGCAGAGCTGAGGCTCAAGTTCCTCACCTGGGCAGGATGCCTGAAGTTCCCGTGATGATTCCCACGTGCTCCATGTTTTGTGGGACCCCCACCCTGATACTCCTGGCTGGGGAACACTGGGATGTCCCCACCACCCCCCAGAGAGCCGGGAATCACCTGGATCCCCTCCTCCAGGTGCTGTTCCTACGTGGGCCGCCGAGGAGGGGGACCCCAGGCCATCTCCATCGGCAAAAACTGCGACAAATTCGGCATCGTGGTGCACGAGCTGGGCCACGTCATCGGGTTCTGGCACGAGCACACGCGCCCCGACCGGGATGACCACGTCTCCATCATCCGGGAGAACATCCAGCCAGGTGGGGAGCAGTTTCCCTCCTCCTCCTCCTCTTCACCCCCGCCGTGGGGTGCTGCCGAAGTCAGGGTCCCCCTGACAGTGTCCCCACCGTGTCCCCCGCAGGGCAGGAATACAACTTCCTGAAGATGGAGCCGGAGGAGGTGGAGTCGTTGGGCGAGACCTACGACTTCGACAGCATCATGCACTACGCCAGGAACACCTTCTCCAGGTATGGCCCGGGCTGTCCCCTTGTGCCCCCTCTCATCCTGAGGACAATGGCACGGTGTCCCCAACCCAGGGGATGGTTACCAGCTGTGCACAGGGTTAATTCCCTCGGAAAAGGCTCCCTTTGGTGTGTAGGGCGGGATGAAACCCCTCAGCGTCCGTTCCCAGAGCAGGGAATTGCTGTCCCTGCGGTCACCTCCACTGGGGACACGTCCCCGCTGACTCACCGGCCCGCAGGCTTTAATTAGCCGGGCTGCTTTTAATTAGCCAGGCTGCTTTTAGCATCCTTCCCCCGGTGGCAGCGGCGGCGAGGAGCGGCCGCGGGGCCGGTGATTCCCACCCGGCTCATCCCTTTCCTGCCCCAGGGGCATCTTCCTCGACACCATCCTGCCCAAATACGACGTGAACGGCGTCCGTCCCGCCATCGGCCAGAGGACGCGGCTCAGTAAAGGGGACATCGCCCAGGCCCGCAAGCTCTACCGCTGCCCAGGTGAGTGGCACTGCCCTGGGGGCACGGAGAGGTGGAGGGAGCACCCCCGCGGCTGTATCTGCCAGGAAACACTTGGCTTCACCCCAAAAGCGGCGTCATCCTGGATGGATTCCCCGTTTCCGGTGGTTTTGGGGTCCTCTCCGCTGTGGGATTCCCTAAAGGAGCACTCAAGGTGCTTTTCTCCATCCACGGCAGTTTTGGGGGGGTTGTGAGCAGAATCTGACGATGCAAGTGAGGGTGTCCTCAGGTGCCCTCTCCTCCTGCTCCTCTGAGAAAAGAGCATCACCCAGAGCACTGCCCCAAAAAATCCTCTCTAGAGCATCTTCCAGGAGCAGCCCTCGAAAAAGCATCCTTCAAAGAGCATCCCCCAAAGAAATCCCCCAAAAAATTCCTCCAAGAGCATCCTCTAAAGAGCATCTCCCAAAAAGCATCTCCCCCAAAAAAATCCTCCAAAGAACATCTCCCAAAGAGCATCCCTCAAAGAAATCCCTCAAGAAACATCTCCCCAAAAAAATCCTCCAAAGAACATCTCCCCCAAGAGCCTCCTGCAAGAGCATCCCCCAAAAAATCCTCCGAAGAGCATCTCCCCAGAGCACTCCTACAAAAGAACCCTTCAAGAGAAGAGCAACCCCCCAGAGGATTTTCCAAGATCATCCCCCAAAGAGCATCCCCCTAAAAAATCCTCCAAAGACAGTTCCCCCAAGAGCATCCTCGGGGAGCGGAGCATCCCCTGGGAGCATCCTCCGACCCCACAAGCACCCTCGGAGAGCGGAGCCTCCTCAGAGCCTCCTCCAAGAGCATCCTCCATCCCACCCCTGCACCCGGAGGGGTTTGGGACATCCCGATCCCATCAGAGCCCACGAATCCCCCTGGAAATGAGCAGATCGTGACCAGCTCCCTGCTGTCACCTCGAAGGGCTCTGGGACTGTGACCGTGAGCGGTGGCATTGTCCCAGGCGCGGGGGGTGGGTGGCTGGCACGAGTCCCCCGACAGCAGGCACGTGCTCCGGGGACCGTGCTGGCAACATCTGCAAGGAGTTTGGCTCCCGCACGCTCCCGCTTAATTCCAGCAACTAATTAGCAGCCTGGAAGAGGGACGCCTTTGTGAGGGGCCCCACGGCCGTGCCGCCTTCGGGGGAGCAGGAAAAGTGATTAGTTTGGAGCAAGGAAAAGCAAAAAAAAAAGGAGAAACTCTGCCCCCCCACCCCCGAAAAAGCCTCTCTGGATCACAACTTTCCCTTTCTTTTGTTTCCACTGTAAAGCACAGGAGGGAAAAAAGGCAGCGAGCCCTGGCTTCAAACGGCCTTTTTTGCACCGTTTCACCTTTCATCTCGTGCCCCCATCCCCGAGCTGGAGGGTGGGGAGGGGGGGCGGCCGCCTGGGCCCCCCGACAGCCGCGGCGGGGCTCCGAGTGCCGCGGCCACGGCGTCATGTGGCTTCCAGATGGCAGCGCTGGGCCGGCTCCAGCCGCGGCTGCGGAAGGCTGCCCGGAGCGCGGGCGGCGAGCCGGGCCTCGCGGCGTGGCACGGCACGGGGGGGCCTCCGGCGCTCCTGCCCCCCGGCAGGGTGGGGGGGCACGGGTGTTGGAGGGGTGCCACGGAGCCGGGAGCCGCTCCAGGGAGGA
>VZTF01003557.1:182794-223520 GCA_013397755.1 Cnemophilus loriae | reverse complement strand
CTGCGGAGGAGCCGAGGGGCCTTTGGTTTGGGGGGGAGGGTGTCTCTGTTTTGTGGGGGGCACCTGTGCAGGGGGGTGAGGGGGGGCATTTTTGCTCCCCCTGGTCCAAGAGGATGCAGCCCCCTCCCTCCATTCTCCGGTCAGTGCTGTGGGATGGGGAGCCTTGGGCACGGCGGTGCTGCCTGGGGGTGACAAGGGGGGGGTGACAGCAGAGGACATCCCTGTTTTGGAGGGGGGGGGATCCCCATCCTGGGGTGGGCACCCACAAGATCCTCGCTCCCGGATTGGGGTGCTGAGCCCCTGCTTTGGGGGGAAGTGGGGTTCCCCTGAGGATGTGGGGGAAGGGGGGGGTGAGAGCCCTCGCTGCCCTCATCCCGCCGGCTCCCCGCGTCTTTCCTCCCCCGAATCCCTGCGCCGTGTCTGGATGCCCCGCGGCCGGTGCCAGCTGGCCCCCTCTGCGGCCCCGTTATAGTAGGTACTATTTTGGAAAGAGCAGAAGACACCGAAGCAGTTAATGAGGAGAGAAATACGTTAGCGGAGAAACTCCTGGATCGGGAGGAGGAGGAGGAGGAGGCCGGGGGGATGCACATTTCGCTGCCCTAATTGATCCGGTGCCATCCTCGTCCCCACGCTCCGGGGACATCCACTGGGTGCCTCAACTTTCGCCGGGAGGCTCCAAGTTACACAATCACCCCGTTATTAAACCTCCTCCCGCCATGGCTTCCATCATTCCGGGCCGCTGGAAAGCAGCGATTTCCCGGGAATGGTTGTAATCCACGGCCATGGAGGTGTACCCACCACGCTTCCATCTCTCCCTTCCCCTCTGGATGTGTCCAAGCGATTTTTTTTTTTTTAATTTTTTTTTTTTTTCCTTTTTAGCCTGTAGCCTGTCATGTGGCCGATCACATGTTTGATGTTAATAACCTCAAACCCAGGGAAAGGGGATCCGGGTGGCAGCCGGAGCGTGGAGGCCCCTCGGGCTCGGGGAAGCTCCGCGCTTGCCCACGGTGGGAGGGTGTTTTTTGTGGGAATAATCCCGGAGCTCTCACGGATTTGGGGGGATCCGGGGTGTTCCCGGGGCCGCGCGTGTGGCGTGGTGATTTGTAGGTCTCCGGGCAGCCGGAGCGGCCGGTGCTGTCCGTAAATCTCCTGCTAAATCCCAGGCAGCTGCCTGTGTTTAGGTTGGCCTTGTTCGGGAAAGGTAATGTCAATGCAGCCATTATGATTCAGCTGAGTCGGCCGGATCCAGGCGTTCTCTCCCCTGCTCCCGGGGCTTCCAGGTCCCGGGAATCCCTGTCAGGGATCCTGCCGGTGCCTCTTGGCGGGGAGGGGGGGGTTTGGCAGCCCCGCTAATTACAGTCATTAATCCCCATCCAGGTGGGGTGGAGGCTCAAGGCCTGCTCGCTCTCCGAAATCCACGTGAACTTCCCAAAGGTTGCTCCTTATTCCTCCAGGTGCGCTCGAGTGCCTGTGGAAATTTAGGGGAGAAATTCTCCCTCTGAGGCCGGGGTTATTGTTTAAAGGTGGTGACATTGTTGGTGGTTATTAATAATTAAAAGCTGAAGATAAAAGCTCATTTTGTTCCGTGGAAAATGCCTGCAATTAAGTAGGATGTGGAATTTTAACTATGTTTAACCTATATATTTACGTCTCCAGGGCCCTGCAGAAGGCCTTAACTGTAATTATGTTTAGTCAGAGGAAATGCAGTTTTTGGGCTAAAACTTGTACTGAGGGAGCTTCATTATTAAAATCGCAAATTTTGGGGTGTGTCAAGAATTGATTTTTATTAAAATCTTGAATTTTGAGGTAGGCCATGAATTGCTGTTTTTTTAAGTCTCCACTTCTTGAGTGCTTCAGGAATTGATTTTTATTAAAATTTTGGCTTTTGGGGTAGGTCAGGAATTGCTTTTTTTTTAAAAATCTCGCATTTTGGGATTTGTCAGGCGTTCCTTTTTATTAAAATCTCGAATTTTGAGGCGAGAATTGCTCTTCGTAGCCCAGTTTTAGCAGGAAACTGATGGCTGACGGTGACGGAGACCATTAATGCCCAAATTTTGGTCTCCACACAGCGCTTGGGAAGGTTTCTGCTGGAAGTCTGAGGGATTAGGGAGTCTGGTTGTCTGCATTAGCCCAAAGTTAGGCTTGAATTACCAGGTGGATCCACGAGATTGACTGATGGATCCACATCCCGTGACATCCACGTTATTCAGGCAGGTGGGAATGCTGCTTTGGGCTGCTGCAGTGGATGGATCCGGGAGCTCAGGGCGTTCGTGCTCCTTTAAAACAAACCTGCAGAGCTTTTGGTGCATTTTTTTGGTTGAATTTTGTGATCCTGTCCAGGAGGATCCTTCCCACAGACACCTGGCGGTGCTGGGAGGTGACCCAGCTCTCTCTGTGTGTCCAGTTTTATCCATGACAAATCCTTTAAAAACCCAGGATATCGCTATTTAGACACCAGAGCAAATAATCCACTGGAATTTTTCTCTCTCCGTGTGTTATTATTTTGTGGATCACGGACAAAATGCTGGGAAGCTGCTGAGCGGGGAGCAGCCGGGATCCAGTGCCCTCCTCTTGGCAGCTGATGTTGGAAGTTGGAAGCTGCTGTTGGAAGTCAGGCACATCCCTAATTCCCACCCTGTTCCGTAGGGCCTGGCTGTGGTTCCTGGAGTGGGTTCCTGCTTTTCTGAGAAGGGGTGAATCCCAGGAATTGCGGTGTAAAGCCGGGGCTGGCGCTGTAGCCAGCGGTGTCCTGGAAATTGATGGATTTCCCAAATTCGTGCTTTGCTGTCCTTTCTTGAGGACTTTAAGGCACTTTTCTGTGTGTCCAGTCTGGGTTTTTTCCCAACTGGAAGACGTTTAAGGTGCGTGTGGGAATTTTAAAACCCCTGATGTGATGCTGCCTGAAATCTTTGTGTGGAAACCTCCCGGATGTGTTTCAGCAGAGAGAGGGACTTGGGACTAGGGAGAATGGATTCCCACTGCCAGAGGGCAGGGTTAGGTGGGGTACTGGGAAGAAATCCTTCCCTGAGATTGTGGTGAGGGGCTGGGATGGAATTCCCAGAGGAGCCGTGGCTGCCTCATCCCTGGAAGCGTCCAAGGCCAGGTTGGAGCAGCCTGGGATAGTGGGAGGTGTCCCTGCCCACGGCAGCGGGTGGAACGAGGTGATTTTAAGGCCGCTTCCCCCCCAACCCATTCCATAATCCACGATCCGGTGCTGTCACTGTTTCTGTTTCACACCCAGCCGAGGTTTCTGGGAGCTCCCGTGGCCTCGGTGACACCTCCAGCACCTGCCCCCTCAGCCCGGGTGGAATCACACCCGAGGAGAGGAGCAGCTCCCTCCTCTCCGTGTGCCTCTCCGGAGACGCTGCTGGAGGCACGCAGAGCAATCCCACGGGATTTGTTCCGCGAGGCTCCAGCGGCCTCTGGGGAGCCCGAACCCGGCGTCAGCTCAATCGCTGCCTCCTCGGAGAGTTCAGAGGCTGTTCCAGTTCATCTCGCTGCCTGAAGATGCTTTTGGGGGATGAGAAATGCGCGGCTTTCTTCCCACCTTGTTTTTAATATCAGCTACAACTCTGGAAGCTTGAGCGTTGGATTTGCTCCAGGTTGGGAGGTGTTGGGAATTTTCGTCACGGAGCACGCGCCGATCCGAAAGTCAAAGCAGCTTTTTAATTGAGGAAAATCTTAAATATAAAGGAAATCGTGGGGTTTTAAACTCACCGGTTTGGCTTGTTTAGTGTTGATGTCTTGTAGGAATTAAGGAATACCCAGGGGGAAAAGGAGCTCTGAAAATGGCTAAAAATGGAATAAAGGCCAAGGTCCATGTGCTTGGACCTTGGGATGCCAAGGGAAAAGTGCGAATGCCACCAGGGTCAAGACGTGGAGGGGGATCCCTAAAAAGCAAGTTGTGTCATAATACAGCAACTTGGCTGGACAGAGCTCAAGGAGGTGTGGGGTGAGGCAGTCCTTAAAGCAGGAACCCCTTGGAATCCCCCTGAATTACTTGGGAACGTGGTATTTTGGGGGGTTTTCCAGAAAATCCCCCAAAACTTGTCCAAGTGATTCCGATATTATTATTATTGTTATATATAAACAGGAAAGATGCTTCGTTGTCCATAAATGGGACGTGCTGGGAAAAGGGGCCGGTTTGTGGCTGTGCCAAGCTTGGGGCTGATTTCGCTGGATCTTGTGGCATTTCATCCCAAAAATGAACCCAAAGGCAAATACCTTGGGGTAACACGAGCTGTTCCTCGCCGGAGTGTTCCTGGGGTGCCCCGAACAGAGCCAGAGGTGCCTCATTTTGGGCTCAAACTGCCAGGTCTCTGGATCCTGGGATGCAGGGATGCTCTGCTGGCTAATAAACGTGCTAATGAATGTGCTAATTAACAGAAGTGCAGGTGGCAGACCCCAAACCCACACAAAACCCCGTTGGGGAAAGGTGATAAGGCACCAGGGCACATGGATTGGGCTGGGATTTATCCCTTCCCTCTGGGAATAACAGCAGCTGCTTCCCATGGGTGCTGGAGGTGGGCAGGGCAGGAGAGAAGGTCGTGTTCCTCAGGATTCCACTGTTTAATGTTATTTTTCTGGCTCTCAGGCTGGGAAAGATTAATCTTGTTTTCCCCGCTCGAGGCCGTGAAGGGCCTCGTAGCAATAAATGAGCCCGGATTAATTGGACGCCGTGCCAAAAGGGTGGTTTTTATTTAATGGAAGGTGTCAGAGTGGAGAGGGGTGGGTTTGGGGCTGCTCTGGCTGCACAGGCAGGAGAAGAGAAGGCTGTTCCTTAGGAAGTAGGGCAGGGTGCTGGCTTAAAATAGCTCCGAGCGCTGGGCTGTGCTGAAGGAGCTATTTAGGTAAATCCTGGGGTCTCAGTGGGGGCAGAGCCGCCTGCTAATCTAAAGATACTCCTTGGAGATCTATATTTGTCCGGGATCCTTCCCGGCTTGGCCGCTTTTCCAGGTATTCCCTGCCCGATCCCGCCGGGGACGGCGTTGGGACGGCGGGCGTGTTTACGGGACGGGGATGGCTCGGATCCTAAAGGAATCAGACATCGTTTAGCAGCAGGAGCGAGGGAACAGGCAGCAGCGTTATCCCATAATGCAGGACTTGGCTCCCGGTGGCTCCTGGAGGCCGGGAGTGCCGTGCCAAAGGGGCACATTCCGGTGGCACCGGAGAGCTGGGTCAGGTGTGGAATCCTGGAGTGGTTTGGGTTTTCATCCCACCCCCTCCGCTGCCTTCGCTATCCCAGGTTGCTCTAAGCCCCGTCCAGCCTGGCCTTGGACACTTCCAGGGATGGGGAATCTGCAAATATCCTGGGAAAACCCCCCAGGACAGCGAGTGTGGGGCAGAGGGAGTGATGGGTTGGAGCAGAGGTGAGGTGGAGGATGGAGGGTGGATGCTCCTGTGTCAGAGGGTGCTCTACAGAAAAAGGAATGTCACTGCAGATTTTAAGGATTTTCCTGGCAGGAGGAGGAATGCTGGGCTATCCAGGCTGTTCTCCAGCTCCTCCAGCCTCTGAAACAAAACCTCGCTGCTGCCTGGTGAGAGCATGAGGGCAGGGGTGGCACGAGGTGATCCTTGAGAACCCAAACTATTCCGGGTTTCTGTGGTCTCCCTGTTTCCATGAGGAGCAGGGCTGGATGTGAGCGTGTAGAGCAGTGGGATCTCCTCCGACTGGGAGCCTCCCCCAGGAGCTCAGGCAGGGTTGTTGCTCCAAAATTCTCCACCAGTCTTCCTTCTGTGGGTTCCTTTTGCCACGGTGGGGATGTAAAATACGAGTTTAAAGCACTTCCCGTGCTCCAAGGTGGATCTGGGGAGAATTTCCCAGGATGAATTTCCCAAGTGGCTCAGGGTGAATTTCAGGAGAACAGGAAGAAGTCGTGTCAACCTAGATTGCTCCAGAAAATATTCCCTTTTATCAGCTGCTGAGCGTAGCAAAACGTGGTAAAATGGCTCCTCAAACAGAATATTATCTCAAAGGTGATGTCTTGGAAAAACACCACGAGGGTTTCCCGGAGGAAGAGTGACCAGGGCACAGAGGCTGGAATTGCTGCTTCAGCAGTAGCTGGAGGCTCCTCTCATCCTGCTCCATCCCTGACACGTGCAGCTCTGGGAGGCTGCTCAGGAAGCAGCCCTGGGACTGATTTATCCTGATTTTTCGGGGGGTTTGCAAGAGAACTGCTGTGGCTGATGTTCAGGGTGGCCACTGGGAAGAGTCGAATTCCTTTGCAGCACGTCGGTGTGGTCTGAGGTGATGTGTGGGTATAGATATTCCCAAACCTCGGAATGGCGAGGAATGTTTTATCCAGAGCAGTTGGATCAGGGTGAGAGTTTGAGGCCTGAGATGGGAAGAGAAGAGAAACCAAAGCCCTGATTGTGTCAGAATTCATCATTTTGCGCTCGCATTCCCCTTTATCCATGCTGTGACCACCTTTTGCTGGATGCATCCAAACATTGGCTTCTCCAAGGGCTGCTCCAGCGGGAATATTCCTGGGGGTTGTTCGGTCCAGGATTCCCACGTGGATCAGCCCTATTCCCCCGAGCGAGATCTTGGAAGGACACAAAGTTGTGTTTGCTTTGAGCAGGTTTGAAACGGGATCCAGAAACCCCTCGGGAGCCGGCGGGAGGGTCGGGTTCACATTCCTGGGATTTGCCTTTTCCACAGAGCCCCCGCTGTGCCTCCCTTAATGATCTATTAGTGGCCGTGCTGGAACCTTGGGAAACAGGTGGTGAATTTCCCTGCCTGCTGACATCTAGGAATCCCCTCCCGGCTCCTTTGGGGAGCTCACTTTTTTTTTTAAAGTAGCTGCAGCTGTTTTCTCTAAACCTCCTCTTTTTTCTCTTCCTTTTTCTCCTCCTTTTCCTCCTCCTTTTCTTCCCTCGAGCTTTGCAGCGACTCCCCGGAGTCGCCGGGGGACCATCCCACTGATCAGAGGGAGACACTGGGTTTGTTGAGTGATGATTTTCTGGGAATACATTGATTTTTAACCTCTGGAAAGTTCGTAGAGCTCGAGGGTCTCAAAGAGAGAGCTTTTCCAGGCTGGAATTGCGGGTTTTTGGGCTCTCCTTGGTGAGCTGGCACTCGGTGATGTCCAGAGCCCACATCCCTGGCAGAGGACTCGGCTCTGGACAGATTGGCTCAATGACAATCCCAGGAAAATCCGCATCAGTGCCGGTCGTTAGGAGCCAAATCCGAGCTGGAAGCTTGATGGACCTTGCAAGCAAATGTGGATTTTATCACCTCAGGGAGGCTGAGGGCGCTCGGTGCCCACCGAGAGCGTTTTTGAGGTCTCTGATCCACGGGGAGGGCGGGAGCAAGACCAACACCGCAGATCCAGGTCTGGATTGGGCTTCATTCCAGAGTCAGGGCAGGATCCAGGGTGTGAAGAGCCCTGGCTGCCATGCCAGGAGGGCTTTGTGGGCAGCTCTGCTGGCTGGGAGCTGGCACCTGGTGTGGCTTAAGTCGCCTCTGTTCTAATTAAATACTCCCGGGTTTAATCCTGCCCGGCTCCTCCGGGAGCAGAGTTCCAGCTCCACCTCGTGGGACCGTCAGCGCCGCCTCTGGGATTGGGCAGCCGTGGCAAAACCTCGGCCCTCAGCTCTGCTGGGGAATCCTCCTCGGCAAAGGCACCTGGTTTGTCCTGGCCTCGCTGTTTACTGGCCACATCGCCAGCAGAACCAGGATAATCCCCTGCTATCCCGAAGTTTTTAGGGAGCCGTGAGCGCAGTTGAGGGAGCTGTAAGGTTTCAGTGTCTGCATTTCTTCCCTGTGAGGGTGGTGAGGCACTGGAATGGTTCTCCCAGAAAATCTGTGCCTGCCCCATCCCTGGAAGTGTCCAAGTCCAGGCTGGAGCAGCCTGGCCTAGTGGAAGGTGTGGTGGAATGAGATCATCTTGAAGGTCCCTTGCCACCCAGACCCTTGTGGAATTCTGTGATTTTATGCTGTTTCCTTGGAAATTCGTGGCTGGGCTTAGGTTTGTGTGGTTTTTTAGCCTCTTGGCTTCGCACCCCGTGTTTCCGTGGGAGCTGTGAGCGCGGCCGGGGCTGCGCTCTGTTTGTGTTTGCATTTCCATGCACGGAGCTGTCACTTGCTTTTTTTAGCCTTAAATGCACCTGGCTCGTGCTCAGCCCTGGGGCCTGCCAGCTTCTCCCAGCGTGGCCTCAAATTTTGGGTGTTACCCCTGGAGCGACCGGGAGGGAGGCGATGAGGCAGGGGCAGATTTGCTGCTGGGAGCGGCTCCGTTGGTTCATCCCGGCTCTGTTTTGGGCTGGCTGTGACCGTCCCCTTCGAAGAAATCGCTCATTCAGCTCAGCACAAAGCGGATATTTTTAGGGTTATTGTGAGGAGATAATTCTGGTCGTCCTACAAAAAGGGATACGTGGCTCCAGGTGAGGATCAGAGGCAGCTCTCCGAACCAGCTGCGCGCTGGGAGGTCGGATTCGGCTCCGAGGAGTTCTGGATGAAACTGGGACGTTTGAAACCGCGTCCGTTCAAAGGAGCTGCTCTTCCAGAGGAATTCACATAACCCCACATCTCCTGGTCTTCCTGCAGCACTTCCAGGGCTGAGAAGCACAACTCTGGAATATTTTTTATTTCCCCTCTATTTGCGAGTCTGTGGAGCTTCTGAAATCTGGAGGTTCCTTAACCAGAGCAAAAAAGGAGGATTGGAACATGCGAAAATTTGGGGGAAAGACAGATGGAAATGGCAATAATAATATTATAATAATTCCTGGCTCTCTCTGCTTTTATACAGGAAGGTGTTTGCTTTATTTGGTGATTTTTCTTTGATATTAATGTTTATTTTAATAAGGGAGAAGGTGCTTTTTTCCTCAGGTGGGAGGTGATGAAGCTCCACTTTTTTTTTTCCACACAGCTCCTGCAGCTGGAACGAGCAGTTCTGTGCCATGGCAGGGTCAGGCTGCCCGTGCCAGCCCTGGAAAATGGCACAGATTATTTGTCAGGGCTTGGAAAAATCAGGATATCAAGCACACAAACCCCTGGTTTTGCAGGTTCTCACATCGGAACACCTCAGGGGAGAAAAAACCTCCCAGAAACCAGGCTGGGGATTCTTAAAGCAAAGAGATTTTGTGTTTAACAACCAGAAATTCATGTGGTTTGATCATTTCGGGAAGAATAAAGATTATTCCATGGAAAACGGGGTAGTTGCTGATAAATAGGGTGGTCAGGCAGTGAGAGGTGGTGGAATTCCCGTCCCTGCAGGTGTCCAAGGAACGCCTGGACGTGGCACTCAGCGACAAGGTGGGGATTGGGCACAGCTTGGAGTCGATGACCTTGGAGGGCTTTTCCAGGCTGGATCATTCTGAGATTCCAACATCACCCAGCTGCTGAGACCCAGCCTGTCCTTGCTTTTGGCCTGGATCTGGGATGGAGCAGTGGGAAAAGTGGCTGGAGCACTGCTGGAGGTGACAGTGACATCCATCCCCTGCCTCCAACGTTTGTTCCTCGTTAATGACTCCAAATGCTTCACAGAATCCTGAAAATCCACCTTTTTCCCAGAAAAAATGCTGTTCCCGTGGCCTTTCCATGCTGGATTTCTCCACTTTATTCCCTCCGAGCCGGCTCCGTGTGAGCCCCGGACTCGGCTTTGAATAGATGAATGTAGGTTAGGTGTGAATGGGAAGAAAATATCGGATAAAAATAACGCTGGGCTGTTTGGAAATTGGGAAAGAGGGGAAAAAAAAACCCCTGCCCTGCTGCTTATGCTGTGCCCAGCTCAGCCCTGGAGGCAGCTTCTGCCTTTCGCAGAGGGTTTGGATGGCTCCTGGTGGACTTTTCCTGGGAATGTTTCTACCTTTGACAGCCCATCCGGCTTCCTCAGTGTCCAAATCCTGGGTTTTGCCCCAAAATGTGCTTTTTTTTTTGCTCCAGTGTGCATCTTTCACCATCTGCTCCACAAAGGAGCAAGCAGGGAAGGGGCTTTTGGATTCGCTCCCAGATGGGCGTAGGGAGCTCCAGGGAAACCTCTCTGGAGTTTGTTTTTGAGAATTTCGAATCCTGGGGGATGTTTTCTTTGGGATTGAGGGGACACCTTTTCCCTGCAGACCCCGGGAGCAGCGTTTGGCCGGCGCTGCCACTGCAGGCGCTGAGTTCTTGCTCCTTTTTCAGTAATGAATCCTCGGCTGCTCCGTGCAGCCGTCCAAGGGACTCTGGGATATATAAACAATCACTTGTGGATCACTTTGTTTTCTCTTCCGTGGCACTGGCTCTGTCTGGAGGTGGGGACGGGGCAGCCCTGGTGAAGCTGAATTTTAAGTGCATTTTAAGGGTAAAGGTAGGGAGGAATGGGATTTTTTCCTGCAGGAATTTCGTCTCCTGGCACTGAGGGGTGAGCGATGCCATGGGTTGGGATAGTTGGGGGTGGAAAAGCAGCTTTTTCCCAAATTCTCCCATCCTTAACTATCCATGTTCTCTCAGAGTGTTACAAATACCCCCTTGCTCCTGGCCTGGCAAATAAAATCCATGTTAATTTGGCAGGAAATGGGATCTTGCCGTGGAGCCCAGCAAAGAGATCCCTTTAATTTTCCTTTTAATTTCTTTTTCATTTTTCCTTTGGCCCACCTGACCTTTTAATCCTTTTCACACCTCAAACTTCACTTACTTTCGTGTCCTTTTGTTCGTGGGTTGGCCCTCAGCACGTGTCCTGTTGGTGGAGCAGGAATTGCCTTTTCCTGGGAGTGGGTTTGGATGCCCTTGGCAGAATTCTAAACCCCAGAGCTGCAGATTTCACTGTTCAAACAAGACTGGGTGCAACGCTCGGGTTTGTGTGCAGAGGGAAGGTGGCACAGAGGTCACGGGGTTTGATTCTTGGAATGCTGTGAGTGTTTTATCCATCATTTTCATTAATTATTTGGGAGCTGGCTCTGAGGACGAGCTTAACCCGCTGTGTCTGCACTGCTTGGGCATTCCAGGACCAAACGTGGAATTGCAGTGACAGGAACAACGAGTTTGAGCTGAAAGAGGGGAAATTTAGGGTGGATATACAGGAGGAATTCCTCCCTTTGAGGGTGGGGAGAGGCTGGGATGGAATTCCAGAGAAGCTGTGGCTGCCCCTGGATCCCTGGAAGTGTCCCAGGCTGGGTGGGACGGGGCTCGGAGCAACCTGGGATAGCGGAAGGTCTTTCCATCCCAAGCCATTCCATGGCTGATTTTTTTGGTGAGATAAGGAGTTATCTCCTCATTTTTCAGATAGGAGCAGGAACTGGGTGAGTCTCTCCACCCTTCTCAGTGCCCTGGGGGTGCAAAATTCCAGGTCAGTTTGCTCCGAGGGCTGTTCCCACTGTCAGAGAGCCCAGCCTGGCTGCGGGAGCATCCTCTTCCTCCTGTCCGAGAGAAAGGAGCGTGGACAAGGATAAAACCGAGATCTTTGGCTGAAGTGGGGTGCCTGAAGCCCTGGCAGAGCTGAGGAGGAGCCGGTTCCCGGTCGTGCCCAGCTCCTTGTGGGAGTGGCGCCGTGCAAAGCCAAGGAGGGAACTTACATAAAAGTTCTTGGCTGCAGCCTCAGATTTGGTCTTGCATAACTTTGCTCGCTGAGGCTACCAGGAAAAGGCAGAGCCAGGAGCTTCCCGTGGATCTCTGGATGATGGGATGGGCAGCGCTGCTCCTGGGGTCGCATCCCGTCTTTGCTGAGCTCTCCAACCCCGCTTCTGGGGCTTTTCACTTCCTTAGGGTGGCTGTGGAGTGCTTGAGGGCCTGGAGTGATGGGGAATACGGAGGTGAATGATTCCTGTTTCTCTGTTCTCTTCCTTACAAATCATTTGCCCTCCAAGGGCTCCCTGGCTCCCTTTGGAGTCGCATGGCAGATGCCAGGACAACCACAGGGTTTGTAGTAGTTACAAATCGTTTTTCAGCCTCAAAAAATCCCTGGTTCCAAGTCCTGGACCCGCATTTCCACCCAGCTCCTTTTGCCCTCGCTCATCCCAGCCGATCCTGTCTGTGTCAGCCCCACATCTTCCCTCATTTCCTCCTGCAGCACTGCCAAACCTTACACCGATCCAGAGGGGAAAAAATCCTGCAAAATGATTTTTTTCATCCATTTTTTTTCCTTTCGGAGCAGAGCTGAGCTGCGGATGCAGTAAAAGCCCTGCTCCAGCCCGTGTTGGTTTAAGCAGGTCTGGTTTAACCCTCTTTTAATTGGCAGCTCGGCGGGGAAGGCTCTGGAGCGTTCCAGGCACGTGGGACACCGGAGCACAACTTCCAAAGGGATCCATGAAAGCGGGGCCACCTCGTTGCAGGCACCAGCTCCCCTTTCATTAGAGCCGCTCCTGCAGTTCCTGTGATTTGAAAATTGACGTTCAGCTCTAAAGAATCTCTTGTGCCACCTCTCTGTGTTTCCTCTTGGGGTTTTCAGGGTAAATTGCTGCTGGATTTGCATTTAAAAGGAAGCTGTTCTCACTGTGTTATTTGGCCAGCTCTATGCTGTAAAATCCAACGTATTTTGGCGTATCACGGGATCATTCAGGTTGGAAAAGAGCTCCGGGATCACTGAGTCCAAGCTGTGCCCAATCCCCACCTTGTCACCAGCCCAGAGCATTGAGTGCCACGTCCAGGTGTTCCTGGACACCTCCAGAGATGGGGACTCCAGACCTCCCTGGGCAATCCCTTCCTATATTTAACAACCCTTTCCAGGAAGAAATTCCTGCTGGTGTCCATCCTGAGCCTCCCCTGGCACAGCCTGAGGCTGTTCCCTCTCCTCCTGTCCCTGTTCCTTGGGATGAGATCCCAAATCCCCCCGGCTGCCCCCTCCTGTCAGGGAGTTGTGCAGAGCCACAAGGTCCCCCCTGATCCCCCTTTTCTCCAGGCTGAGCCCCTTTCCCAGCTCCCTGAGCCTCTCCTGGTGCTCCAGCCCCTTCCCCAGCCCCTCAGGGTCTCAGTGAGGCTCCCAGAACTGGGCACAGCCCTCGAGGTGTGGCCTCACCAGAGCAGGGGCTTTGCTGGGTGATGGATGAGGACAGGGATTTGATTTGCATCCCAGGTATTTTCCATGCGAGCTGGATTCCAGCTCGGTGTAGATCTGCCTTCCCGAGGAGAAGTGCATTGATGGGAAGATGGTTCATTATCCAGTGGGGATGGGCTCCTTCCTCACGGGGGCTGCTGGAGGTGCTCACTCAGACACAGACTGGCACCACCAGCATTAAAATCCCTGTGAAAGACCCGATGCATTCCAGATTTTGGGATATTCTGGGGGATGCCCGGCGAAGGTGAGGTGGTGTGTCCGGCTGCCCGCATCAGCGCAGCCTCCAGCACTTTTGGGGAGGTTTGTGCCTTATCCCTGAGGCTGGGAGGGCGATGCCAGCTCCCTGTGGGGTCTGCACTGGGATCAGAGGCTTTTCTTGGAGCTCTGTGTGCAGCATCCCAAAGCAAATCCCAAATCCCGTCCCAGCGTCTCCTCCTCATCCCGGCTGCGGGGTCGCTCTCCCCGCAGAGCTCGGCTGGAATCGTTCTGGCCCTGCCATGGCCAGGGGATGCTGAAAGGGCTGACCCCCGAGGGTGAGGAAATCCTGATTTTACTGATTTTCAGAGGGAAATGGACTTGGAGGATCTGAGATGATCTCTGGGATAAATTCCGATCGCTCCGTGGGTTGCAGGAGCTGCCGAGGCTCCACACTTGGGGCTGTTGCACAGGATTTTATTCCCAGTTCTTCCCAAACATCCAGGCCTCCTTCCTGGAATTAATTTTAATTCAAGACACTATACAGCCTTTAAATATTACACCAAGGTCATGTGTGCTCCCATCTTTTTTAAATTAGCCAGGCCCGGGAGAAGGGAGATGAGGAATTCCAAAGGTTTTCACTTAAAACTGTGATTTTTGTCCTGGTTTTTTTACTTAATTTCTGCTAGAGGTCACCTTCTCCCAAACCATCCTATTCCCTACCATGAAATAATGATAATAATAATAATAATAATAATAATAATAATAATAGTGGCAGTTTTTGATGGGGTATTTTTCTATCCAGAGTTAAAAACTAAGGAACACTCTGCAAATAGATGAGGCCTTAACTTACCTTAAATATTGGATTCCATCAAGATTTACCAATTTCTAAGCTTGGAGTGAAGCTTTTTGAGGTATTGGGGCAGAGAAGGGCAAATTCTGCTTTTTGGAGGTGAAGCTTTTTGAGATATTGGGGTGAAGAGGAGCAAATTCTGCTTTTTGGGGGTGAAGCTTTTTGAGGTATTGGGGCAGAGAAGGGCAAATTCTGCTTTTTGGAGGTGAAGCTTTTTGAGGTGTTGGGGTGAAGAGGAGCAAATTCTGCTTTTTGGAGGTGAAGCTTTTTGAGGTTTTGGGGTGAAGAGGAGCAAGTTCTGCTTTTTGGGAGTGTGTGGTTTCCTGATAAGGAAAGATTTTCCGTGTTGGTCCTCCTACCTGAGTTGCTGGTTCCTTGTTTTCCTGGTTTTGCTGATTTTTCCATGGAATCTGTTCTAGGCTCGGATGCCGACCGTCCCTCGGGATTGGGAGGCAGCTCTGGGACAGGTGCTGGCGGCATTTAGGCCACACCAAGTGGGGTTTTAGCCGAGCTGAGGGGTGAATCCAGCAGCTCTGGCAAGCTCAGCTCTTCTCTGAATATTTGCGAGCTTCGTTTCGGTGGAAATTCCGTTCCGGGGTGAGAGCTCGAGGCTCGGAAGCAAAGCCTGTGATTGCCTCTCCCCGAGAAGCGCCGTGTTGCTGACTCCTTGCCTTGCCTTTGCAGCTGTCCCGTTCCCTCCCACGCAGCGGCTCACTCTGAAGGAGGTGTTTGAGGATGGCAAGCCGAGGCTCGACGTCCTCAAGAGCCACTTGGTGAAGGAAGGGCGGCTGGAGGAGGACGCGGCGCTGAAAATCATCAACGACGGCGCCGCCATCCTGAGGCACGAGAAGACCATGATCGAGGTGGAGGCTCCAATCACAGGTCAGAGCTCAGGGCTGGAGTCCTGAATGACAACCAGGATGACCCTAGCAGGTTTTTTGCCGTGTTCCTTCCACCCACGAGAGGTTTTTTAACTCTCCTGAGCTCTCGGAAGAGAGGATTTTGCCGCGCGGCCGCGCTCTGCTCCTCGCTGCCGTCGTGACCTTGCTTTTCTTAGCGTGGTAATTCTGTGCCTCTTTTGTGCTGTTCTTCCTCCCCCAGTGTGTGGTGACATCCACGGGCAGTTCTTTGACCTGATGAAGCTGTTTGAAGTCGGAGGATCGCCCAATAACACCCGCTACCTCTTCCTGGGGGACTACGTGGACAGAGGCTACTTCAGTATAGAGGTGACCAAGGAATTCGAGCTTGGGGGTGCTGGGGCTGAAGGAATCCGAAATGTGGAACCTCAGTTGAAATACAGCTCGGAATCAGTTCAAATTCAGCTCAGGACTGGTAAAATTCAGCTCAGAATTGGTAAAATTCAGCTCATAATCAGTTCGAACGCAGCTCAGTAAAATACAGCTCAGAATCAGTTAAGAACAGCTCAAAATCGGTTCAAGTTCAGCTCAAAGTCAATAAAGTTCAGCTCAGAATCAATTAAATACAGCCCAAAATCAGTTAAATACCTCTCAGAATAGTTAAAATGCAACTCAAAATCCATGAAATACAGCTCAGAATTAGTTAAATACAGCTCAAAATCAGTAAAATTCAGCTCAGAATCAGTTTAAATACAGCTCAGAATCAGTAAAATACAGCTCAGAATCAATTAAATACAGCTCAGAATCAATTAAACACAGCTCAGAATTGGTTAAATGCAACTCAAAATCAATTCCATTCAGCTCAGAATGAGTTCAAATACAGCTCAGAATCAGTCCAAACCCCAAACCCAGATCTCTCATGCTGGATTTACCCTCCAGTCAAGTTCTGCATGGGATGAAAGCACTGCTGATAACTCACAGTGTGATTTTGGGCAGGAAAATGATGTCCCAGTCTTTGGATCCTCACCCAGTGACAGGGAAGTGGCAGTGATGGGGTTAATGCCTAAACTCTGCCTTCTGCAGCAGAGTTTTAATGTCACTTGGAGCTGTCACTCAGGAACAGGAGAGAGACAGTCCATGGTGTGTTCCAGGCAGCAGGATCCCAGCAGGCAGTGGGAAGCAAAGGCTGGAAAAGCTGCAGGGTTCAGCCGAGCAGGAAGAGAAAGATCCACGTGCCCGAGTCACTCTGAAAACGCCGGGATGGGGTCAGGAGAAAGGAGCAGAAGTCACCCGGGCTGGGACAGGGCTGGGACAGGGCTGGGACGGGGCTGGGACAGGGCTGGGGCAGGGCTGGGACAGGGCTTTGCAGCTCCCTGGGATTCCGTGAGCAAGGACTGGGAGTTGCTGGTCCGCAGGACAAAGGATTCAGTGGTGCTGGACAAGGTTCAGTGGCTGCTGCTGGAGACCTGGGATGGGACAGGAAGGGACAGCCATTAGCAAATGCCACAAATCCCAAGGGGTTGCAGCCATCTGGATTCACAGAGGCAGGGCCGGGTGGAAGTGGAGCTCTTATCCCAGTTGGAAGCAAAGCAAGGAAGGGTTTCTGGGGGAACAGGGGGCCTGGAAGGTGACAGAAATCAGCTGGAATAACAGAGGGAGTGATTTCTCTTGGAAAAACGAGGCTGCAGGAACAGCTGAGCTGCTGGATCTTCCCCAGTAAAAATTTTTGGGGAGGAACTGTCAGGGATGAGCGCGAGGGGTTCTTTGAAGGATTCTGCAGAGGATTTGGGGAGAGCAGGGCCGACAGCTTGAGCTCCAGCAGCCCCTGGCTCCCTTCCAGCCCCGCGCTCCGGAATCCTGACTGGGAGCCAAGGTGTGACGAGGAGCCGCGTCCGGGGGAGCGGGGACGGATGCGGCAGAGCTGGGGCTGGGGCTCTTGGGATTTGGGGTGGTGCTGGCAGGAGGAGCCCCCCAGGGAGGAAGGGGAAGGACACATCCCACTGCTCCTCTGGATTGCTCGGCTGGGTTTGCAGTAGGAGCGTGTTTACCTGGAAAAGGGATTTATATCCCAGCACAGCAGCTCCTTGTGAGAGAAAAAGTGGATTTTTGTGGTGTTAACCCACGAACCTTCAGATGAGAGGTGCTGGGCCCTGTGTCTGTGTGTGGGTTCTGTACATCCAGGGTGGAAAAGTGCTGCTCCCGCTCTCTGCTCTTAGCCCAGGATTGATCTGACATGGAGGTTTTACTCCCAGATCTCCAGAAGTGCTGGGGATCAGCACCCTGGTCTCTCCATGCTGGGATCACCACAGAATCGTGGAATGGTTTGGGTTGGAAAGAACCTTAAATCCTATCTTATGCCACCCTGGGCAGGGACACCTTCCACTATCCCAAGCCCTGTCCAGCCTGGCATTGGACACTTCCAGGGATGAGGAATTCTTTCCCAGCTTCTCTGGGCAACCTGTGCCAGGGCCTCCCCACCCTCACAGGGAAGAAATTCCTCTCAATATCTCATCTAAATCCCCTTTTAGTTCAAACCCATTCCCCTTTGTCCTCTCTGCCTGTGATAATATGGAAGAATTCCAAGTGATGGATGATGCTTGGAGAGCAGAGGTGGTGGGGCAAAAAGACCAAAAAAGTTTGATCTTTTATTTCCTGCTGCTTTTGCCTCTCCTCCTTCCCTTTCCCCTCGTGTTGCAGCGGGAATGCTTCGGATTCCCCCTGGAGAATCTCTCTGATCCCCCTGGAGAATCTCTCTGATCCCACAGCTCAGGGTGGGCTTTGATGGGCACGGGCAGGGGCTGCTCCAAAAATCAGGATAAGGCAGGATCCGGAAGGTTTCATTCCCGTGTGCCTCTCCCTTCCACCTACTACACTGTGCTGGGAGAGATTCCCACCTGGATGTGCAAACTCTGCTCTCTGTGGTAAAACAACAGCAGGTTTGGAGTATCCCAGATGGAAAAACATGCAGGTTTTCCCTGCGATGTGACCGCTGGGAAGGTGGGGAGCAGCAGCAGCAGCCTCGTGAGTCACCACACAAACTCGTGCATCCATGGGGAGGTGATCCAGTGCCTGCCCCGAGCAGCTGGGAGTGTCCTGAGCAGAGCCAGGAGCTGCACTCGCTGCTCCCTGTGGATTCCTTCCAGCTCAGGATATTCCACAATTCCATAACCGTGACCTTTTTAACGGAGAGAAACAGGAGGGGATGGTTTAATTGCATCCTGCTGCAGGAAACCATGCCAGAGTGGGGGCCAAGGAGGTGTGAGGGCCAGATATCCCTTCCAGGTGTTCCCCGTGGTTGTCCAGGTAAAAAGAGGGATTTGTGGCTCAGACAAAACCTTTCCAACCCCCCCGAAGCCTCTCAGTTCGTCAGCTCAGCTGGATGTCGGCAACAAATCATTCAACAAATTCTTGCTGGGCCTCTGGCCTAGGGAAATTCTCATTTAAAAACATGAATTCCCGGTATAATGAGGCCAGGGAGAGTGGATGGTTGTTGGGTTTTTTTCTTAAAGAAAAGAATTGTGAGGGGAGAGGGGAGGGGAAGAACCGTGTGAAGGCTGGAAGGGGACTCTGGGAAGGGTTTGCTGTCCCAAACCCGCTGTGACAGCGAGCCTGGCTGGTCACAGATCCCAGCTCCAGAGTGCAGGGCTGACAGGCAGCACGGAAATCGGGATGAACTCCTGCATTGGGAGATGCTGACGAGGCAGGGCCTGGTGAAGGATTCTCCCACCAGCTTCCCAGTGGGAAAAATGCTCCTTTCATTAAGCTTTTAGTCCCAAATCCCAGAATGGCACGAGAGAGGTCTGTGCCTGTGGTAAGGAAAGACCATCCCGGTCCGTGAAGCTGGAATACAATGAATAGAATGATTTTGTGAAATTAGAAAGTAAAACAATTGTTATGACCAGGGAGCAGAATCCGTGGAAAGAGGGGATTTACCAGGAAGAGTGTGGTGATAATGGCATGCACCTTTCCCAGGCCAGTTCTTCCAATCCAGTCATGACGGCACACATGATTGCTGTCTAATTATGGAATTATATGTTAATCTTGATTTAATGCACTTTTTATCCAGAATAATATTAAAGAGATCCAGAATAACGTTAAAGAGATCCAGTCAGGCCCTGGAAGGTGGGAGTGAAGGTGGATTTGTGGGCTGGATTTGGGAGTTTTGCCTCTGTTGCCACTCTGGCAGGCTCCGTGTGTAAAACTTCCTTACAAATGCCAGGTTTTGGGGATGGTGAGAGAGGTCGTGGTGGGGGCAGGTTTGGCACCAGCTCCTCTTGAGTTTTTGGGGTTGCAAGTCCCAATTCCTGTTGGAATTCCCTCCCTGTGACCTGCTGAGCTTTCCCTTTCCAAGTGGATCAAACCCTTGGCTTTGGGCTTCACGCCGAGAGGCAGAATAAGGAGAGAAGGAGATTATTTGGGATGATTTAAACCCAAAAAGCTGTGGCTGCCTGGATTTGCTCCTTGGCTATTGCAAACAGGCAGTAATCAATTCCTGGGCACGGCGCCGGGAAAGGCTGGGAAAGGGATCCGGGCAAAACACCAGGAAGCATCCGAGGCATGCGAGTGTAGAAATTCCCTCATTCCTCATTCCAGCCCCTCTGGAGCCCTCGAGGGCTCTTCAATGTCCTTTACTCCACATCCTCCTGGTACCTGGCGGTCCCCACATCCTTGGGAAGTGCCTCCAGCCACCAGGAATGGTTGCTCTCCACGTTCCTGGCGTGTCCAGGAAGAATTGTGGTGCCAAGTTCGACCCCATTTTGCTTTAAACTCCTTCGAATGTGTTTTAAAATCTCTCTCCTGCAAGCTGCCAACCTTCCATACATCCCAAACCCTCCCCTATTGATGCTGTATCTCTTCCTTGCCTTGATGCCAGGGCTGGTTCTTCCTCCAAGTCATTTGGTTCATTTATAGCAACTTCCAAGTTCTCCTGCCAGCCCAGAAAAGTGACATTTCACTCGCAAACACGGGGAGGTTAAAGCTTTAAATCCCACAATAATTATAAATGGTTTTGTTGGGAGCATTCCTCCTGGTAACAGATGCAATAAAACATGATTCTGCTACTGGCCTTGGCCCCGTTCTCTTTTGGAATTCCAAATTAATCAAGTTGTTAATGTGGGGTTGAATTCCAAGTGAGACACAGGCGGTGCTTTACAGCTCCTCGGGGTTTTGGGATCAGCTGGGATGATTCGTGCAGAGCTTACCTTGCAGGTTCAGTGCTTAAACACCACCAGATCCAAGCTGGCTATGCTGGGAACCAGCTGGGAACTGGTTAATTTGGGTTCTGGAGGTTGTTCCCAGCTGGTCCTGGGGGATCTGCGCCCCAGATCGGGAATGTCGGAGGGTGTAAAACAGACTTGGTGGTGGTTCCCGTTCCCCAGGCAGGTCCTGCAGCCTGTCAGCCTCGAGGGTAAGCTCCTCTTAGAGACTTTAATCCAGATCCTGGAGCTTGCTGTCATTATGGGATTGTCCTTCCAGCACTCCACAGCAACGAGGGAAATGTGATAACATTTCCCCGTGCGAGATAACGGCTGATGCCGCTGTCAGCCTGACAGTGCAGAGCATGCGGGGGTGAGCGAGCCCTCCCTGCCTCCCAGCCCTTCCCTCAGGCTTATTTTTGAAATATTTCTGCTAAAAATCCCCTTTTCAGCCTGGCTTTGGGCTGTGCCTCATCAAAGGCGCCGGCTTTGCAGGTGTCGCTGCTCGGGGAGGGGATGCGGAAAGCCCTTTTCAAAGCCAGAGAGCTTTGCTAAGCTAAGCTTGTTTTTTGGGCTCAGCTTTTCCTGTTTTGAGCTTGAACTTCACGTGACTGTGGCGTGAGCAGAAAAACCAGGGAGGGGGGAAATCAGTGGGGAAGGTGAAGCTGAATTTTCCGGGTGTTTCGTGGACAAATGGCTGCCTGCTCCTCTCGCTGGTCTCCATCCCAGTGGAACATCTGGAGCAAACAGCTGGTTCTGCTTTGCTGCTCTGCACGAGGGGTTTTTTTCCTTTGGTTTGTGCTGGAAGCAAAGCTGCCCCCACCCAGCCCCGAGCTGCTTTCAGTTGGCTCCAACCTCATTTGTCACTTCTCCAAGTCAGCCCTAATATAGAGAAATCCCGGTGGCTTTTCCCCACTTGGCCAGGAGAGGATCCACTGCCCATTATGGAGCTGGGTTCCACTTTGGGTGTCTTCCCAGAACCTCTTAGTGCAGGCTCAGGCTGACGAGTGCCCTGGGAAAGGATTTCATGACATCCCCTCCTTGCCTCTCTTGCAGTGCGTGCTGTATTTATGGAGTTTAAAGATAAATCATCCCAAAACGTTGTTCCTCCTTCGAGGGAACCACGAGTGCAGGCACCTCACAGAATACTTCACCTTCAAGCAGGAATGTAAGTATCAGCAGTGGGAGAAGGATTTGAATCCATTTAAATAATACATTTTAAAATATATATTTAAAAAAAAAAAAAGGTGTTGTGAGAAGGCGTGGGCTTCAGTTTTTGTGCCTCTGAGTGGCATCAGAGCTGTAAAAACCTGTTGTCTTGTTTTCCTGCTCCCTGCTATAAAAAATACCCCAAACCCCAAATCTTGAAGTTTTGCAAAGCACCAAATGTGGCCTTTTTAGTTTCAAAGCCTGAGCGTGGATGGAAGAAATGGGAACACTTCTCCCCTGATGAGCCAGGCACACACATCCTCCCCTCCCTGACTTCCAGGCCCAGCAACGTGTAATCAGTGCCAAAAGACTTCCAGCTCCAGATTGTGCAGCTGGGATCAGTGATTGCAGTTGGGAACGGGGGAAGGATTTGCTCCTCCCTGTTTGCACTGGGGAGGATCATTTACCTTTCAGATCACTTCAGCTAAAGGATGGGTTTGTGCACAGCGTTTGGAGTATTTTTAAAGCAGTGATGAGGAAAGGTCAGGGGATGATGGGTGACTGGCATTCCAAGCAGTGAAAGAGATGGAGAACTCAGTGCAAAGCTCCTTTAGGGAATTCTTGCCCAAGGACCCGACCTCAAGAGATGATTCTGGGCAAGGCACGACTCCAATCTTTATCCCATCAGCTCTGGGTGCTGTGGGATGGGGGAAGGCTCAGAGGGGATGAGGCCCTGTTCTGTTTGCTCAGGAATGAGCTGGGAAACACCTCCCAGCTCCGTGCTGGATGCTGTGTCCATCACCTGGGCACAGGTGAGCTCCTGGTGAGCTGGGCCCGCTCTGAACCAGGTGATGGGGTTGGGGTTTTTCCCCTTGGGAAAACAGGAGGTGCTGCCTTTCCCCTTCCCTGAAAACCCCCATTAATGTCTCTGAAATGAGGATATTTCTGAAATGAGGCTCGGCGTAAGAGGCAAACTGCTTTGGAAAGGCTGTGGTGTCCCTGATTAATGTGTGGGAACATCCTCTGCCCCGGGTGAGGCATCACTGGGATCGTCATCCCTGAAAGTCCCACTGGGAAGATCCATTTCTGTGGGCAAATGCTGCCTGCCAGCCCCTGCGTCCAGCTGCAGGCAGTGCCTGCCCTCAGTGGCTGCGTGATGCTGCTGTGCCCAGTTCAGCGTTAAAATGAGTCTAGAGGTGCAGCAGGGCTGTGGGGAAGTGACGGGGTGGCTTCATCAGCACCCCAAATTTATTCTGTGATCCCAATTTCCATTATGTGGAAACACCTCATCTCTTTTGTGTTGATGTCAGCGCGGGTGTTCTCAAAAACAACGTGAAGGGAGATGAATATTCTTGTCCAATTCCAGATTAAAAAAACCTTTTCCTTTCCATATCCAGCAATTATTTTCCAAATCAACACAGGTGCAGAGTTTGATTTTAAGTCAGTATTTTCAGGAATATACAGGTGTACAGAGTTTGATTCCAAATCGGTATTTTCACTAATACACAAGTGCAGAGTTTGATTTTAAGTCAGTATTTTCACGACTACACAGGTGCAGAGTTTGATTCCAAATCAGTATTTTCACGAATATGCAGGTGCAGAGTTTGATTTTAAGTCAGTATTTTCATGAATACACAAGTACGGAGTTTAAGTCAGTATTTTCATGACTACACAGGTGCAGAGTTTGATTCCAAATCAGTATTTTCACAAATGCACAGGTGGAAAGTTTGATTCTAAGTCAGTATTTTCATGAATATACAGGTGCAGAGTTTGATTCTAAATCAGTATTTTCACTAATACACAAGTGCAGAGTTTGATTCTAAGTATTTTCATGAATATACAGGTGCAGAGTTTGATTCTAAATCATCATTTTCACGACTACACAAGTGCAGAGTTTGATTCTAAGTCAGTATTTTCACGACTACACAGGGGCAGACTTTGATTTTAAGGCAGCGTTTTCACAAATATACAGGTGCAGAGTTTAAGTCAGTATTTTCACGACTACACAGGTGCAGAGTTTGATTCTAAGTCAGTATTTTCACTAATACACAAGTGCAGAGTTTGATTCTAAGTCAGTATTTTCATGAATACACAGGTACAGAGTTTGATTCTAAATCAGTATTTTCAACGACTACACAGGTGCAGAGTTTGATTCTAAGTCAGGATTTTCTTGAATATACAGGTGCAGAGTTTAAGTCGGTATTTTCACGAATATACAGGTGCAGAGTTTGATTCTAAGTCAGTATTTTCACAAATACAAAGGTGCAAAGTTTGATTTGTGGGCCACAGACATAGAACTCCCATATCTCCTCTAGGAACTGGGTTCCTTGAATTTATTGCTCAGCACTTTGGCCGATCAGAGCTTGACTGAGTTCCTTCCTGCCAGGTCGAATCAAGTACTCGGAGCGAGTGTACGACGCGTGCATGGATACCTTCGACTGTCTTCCTCTCGCTGCCCTCCTCAACCAGCAGTTCCTGTGTGTCCACGGGGGCCTGTCTCCAGAAATCACGTGTCTAGATGACATTAGGAAAGTAAGTCAGGCTCCCTGGGCTTCCCCCATCGCTCCCAATGCCCCGTGGGGTTGAATCCTGCGTGGGTTTGGGGCTGGAGGGGCGGGAGTCCCGCCGCAGCTCCTGCTGATGTCGTGTCCCCTCTCCAGTTAGACAGGTTTAAGGAGCCTCCAGCCTTCGGTCCGATGTGTGACCTGCTGTGGTCGGATCCCTCGGAGGATTACGGCAACGAGAAAACCCTGGAGCATTTTGCCCACAACACTGTCCGAGGCTGCTCCTATTTCTACAGGTGAGGGCTGGTTTAGGGGGCGTTTGTCTCCCCTCACGCTAAAATCGCTGTTCAGGCCGCTCTGTGGGGCTTTGCAGTGTACCTGGAATTCTCCTCACTTGGCTCTCATGCACAAATTCTTGTTTGATTTTTCTTCTCCTGAAATGTTGGATAATTTACTTCATGAAATGGGGGTCTCAGGCAGCAGAGATGCTTCTTTGGGCTGGCTGGGTGCCCTGTGAGTGGTTTTCAGTACCTGGATCTCTAGGAAATAATTTTTCCTTGCTAAAAAGGAAGGATTTGTGCTGCCTTATAGGGAGGGTTTAACAGAACCCTTTGCAGTCAATTTTTGAATGATAAAACAATATTTTGGGGTGCTGGACAGAAACTGGATGTTTCCTGCAAGTGGCTGCTCATTTAAACCAAGAGCTCTGTGCTCTCCTTTGCTCCGTGCTGAGCTCTCCTCCCTTTCTGTTTTGCAGTTATCCTGCAGTGTGTGAATTTTTGCAGAACAATAGTTTGTTATCCGTAATCCGAGCTCACGAAGCCCAGGATGCTGGGTAAGTGCTGCAGCCCAGGGGCTGGGCAGGGTTTGGGCTGTGGTTTAACTGAGTTTAAACCTGGGCCAGGTTTAACTCGTGCCCTGTTTTGCAGGTACCGAATGTACAGGAAGAGCCAGACCACGGGCTTTCCCTCATTAATCACAATCTTCTCTGCACCAAATTATTTAGATGTCTATAACAACAAGGGTAAGGCCGGGGCTCTGCTGCTCTTGGGGGTGGGGTGAGGAAATCCCTCCCAAAATCACAGGATAATTTAAGTTGGAAAAGAGCTCCAAGGCCTTCTAGTCCAACCTGTGCCCGATCTTGTCACTGAGCGTCACTTCCAGTCATTTCTTGGACACCTTCAGGGATGGGGACTCCAAACCTCCCTGGGCAGCCCCTTCCAATCTTCAACAACCTTTTCCATAGAGAAATTCCTGCTGGTGCCCACCCTGAGCCTCCCCTGGCCCAGCCTGAGGCCGTTCCCTCTCCTCCTGTCCCTGTTCCCTGGCAGCAGAGCCCGACCCCCCCGGCTGCCCCCTCCTGTCAGGGAGTTGTGCAGAGCCACAAGGTCCCCCCTGAGCCTCCTTTTCTCCAGGCTGAGCCCCTTTCCCAGCTCCCTGAGCCTCTCCTGGGGCTCCAGCCCCTTCCCAGCCCCTCAGAGGCTCCCAGAACTGGGCACAGCTCTCGAGGTACCTCCCCAGTGCCCAGCACAGAGGGACAATCCCTGCCCTGCTCCAGCTGCCACCGCACTGGTTTTGATACAAAAACCAGACTATTTTTGATACAAAACCCTCTCCTCCAGTCGCATTCTTGTGCCTGGAATGAAAGAGAGCTTTGTGTGCTGAGCTGAAGTGGTTGACTTAATGTGTTACTGTGGCAATTAACTGGGGAGTCATAAGGCCTGGAATAAAGCTTTCATTCCCAGCCACGGGACAACGGAGCCCTTTCGATGGATGCTGCCATCCCACAGAAGCTGATAGTGTAGGAAAGCTTTCCACTTCCCTCTGCCCCTAAACCCTGGGGATCGTGCAGGAATTTTCTCCAGCTGTGGGGTTTTTCACCCCTCACTTTGGATCTTGGCTCTGTTTGACCTTCGCTGTTCTAAGCTGAGAACCAACCTGAGTAAGCTAAAAAAATTTAGCTTAAACCTTCTCATTTTGGAGAGTTGGTAGCTTGATTCTGCACAAGTGTAACCTGGTGTTGATAATGAAGGATTTTTAACACTGGTACAACTTCCAGAGGGAGCCAGGCTGGGAGAGCTGGGGGTGAGAGAGGAAAAGGCTCCAGGGAAACCTTAGAGCTCTTTCCAGTTCCTAAAGGAGCTCCAGGAGAGCTGGGGAGGGACTGGGGACAAGGCATGGAGGGACAGGACACAGGGAATGGCTTCCCACTGCCAGGGTTAGATGGGATATTGGGAAGGAATTCCTGGCTGGGAGGGTGGTGAGGAGCTGGGATGGAATTCCCAGAGGAGCTGTGGCTGCCCCTGCATCCCTGGGAGTGTCCAAGGCCAGGCTGGAGCACCCTGGGATGGTGGGAGGTGTCCCTGCCCATGGCACTGGCTGATCCTGAAGGTCCCTTCCCACCCAGCCCGTTCCAGGATGTCTCAGTGCCTGTGGACATTTGTTCTCTTTCCCTTTTCTCTCCCAGCTGCTGTTCTGAAATACGAAAACAACGTCATGAACATCAGGCAGTTCAACTGTTCCCCTCACCCCTACTGGCTTCCAAACTTCATGGATGTCTTCACATGGTCTTTGCCTTTCGTAGGGGAAAAGGGTAAGAGAGATTTGGATTTCTGTTCCGAATTCCCAGTGACTGCTCCTCATATCCCGTCACAATCCTGTCCCACAGTGCTGGGAGAGCGTTGCAGCTCCAGGTAGCACAGGAGAGCAGTTCAGGCTCAAGGAGATCTGCAGTACTGGGTTAAAGTCTTGCAAAAACAGCTGTTGATACCTGTTTGAAAAAGCTTTTACCAATAAACCCCTCCTTTCTTGCTCTTCCTGCGTTGCTGGTGGAGCTGATCTTGGGTGCTGTAGCCCCGCCTCAGAATTTGGAGACGTTTCTCTTGGTTTGCAACAGAAGAATTTAAAATTCCTGTTGGCTCCTGGCCCACCAAAAAGGAAGCATTCACTTCAATCCAAGGCTTATTTCGTTCTGAAGAAGGCGAGGCAGCTTAAAATATGACCAAGACTTTGCCTCAGCTTTTCACCGAAAGGATTTTTGCCTCTCCAGTCTTGCACGTTCGGAATGTGGCTTCACCCTCACGACTTCCAAAGGGTCTTTTTGACTTTGAGCCACCAAAGGTCGAATCCCCCCCCCTCCCCAGATTTGGCCCTTCTGGGAGCCAGGTGGCCGTGGTGCGGGTGGGGATGGGGAGGGGGGACCTTGAGGGAGCTCAGGCTGTTCTGCAGGAATGTTGGCACCTCCTTGCCCACGTCTGGTTCCTCTGTGATGTGCTTGGCCTGCATCCATCCACCTCCTTGGCACAGGATGCGGCGTGTGTCATCTGCTCTGGTGCCGCTGCGGGTACCAGCAGGCTGTGCCTAAAAGTGTCTTTAGGCTCCCACTTGCAGGGGACAGACGACCTTGAAATCCTTCCCTCGTCCTCCAAATCCCTCCATGTACCCCAGGCCTCTCTGAGCTCGCTGTCTGTGCCTCTTGCAGTCACCGAGATGCTCGTGAACATCCTCAACATCTGCTCCGACGACGAGCTGATTTCGGACGGCGACGAGACGTTGGAAGGTAAAATATCCCTGCTGGCACCTGAGAACAGCTGGGGGAACGGCTGGGGAAGGGCTTTGATGCCTGAGCAGCACTTGATTTATAGCTGGATGCCCAGCCAGGGTCTCCAGTTCCTTTTTGCCCAACCCTTGAGCAGTTCTGGGTAGGGAACATTATTTTTTTTTTCTCCTTTGCTGTTCAGTCACAGAGAAATTAAATGACATTCACTGCGACAGACACTTCTTGCCAGCTACTCTGGGAATGGTTTCCTGCTCTTTACACAGGCTGCTGGTTATTTTTTCCCCTAATTCAAAATTTTCTGCTCCAAAATATCCACCCAGTCTTCTCATCTGTTGCAGTGAACTCCTCTGTAAAGTGGCTTCTCATGTCACCCCCCCTCCCCAAAAACGCAGGTTTTGGCCCTGGTTTTAAGCCATGCATGAAGGGGACAAATCAGTGGCTGAGCTGATGTGGAATTTGGATTTTGGGGGGACTCAGGAGCGAGGTGGTGACCTGAGGAAGCTGAGGCACAGCCGTGGGGGGCAGCGAGAAGTGGGGCCTGAGCTGCTTTGGCCCCAGGTGGAGACTCTAACCCGCTTCTCCCATTGCATTATTATTTTGTTTTTTGGTTTTTTGGTTTTTTTTCTTTCCTCCCTCCCATGAAAATTAAATTTGTTTCTTCTATCTCTGTCTTCATCTACTTGTTTCTTGGTGTCTCCTCTCCCTGAAGATCACTACATTTCAAGCTATCCGAAAGGTACCCAGCTAGAATTTGCTACGAGCTTAATTATCACTGCCTGTGCCACCAGATCCTTGAAGTGGATTTCCAGAGCTGACTAGTGGGGCAGTCTCTTCATCCCCTTTCAGTTTTAACATAAGCTCCATGTGTTTTTTAACCCTTCTGCGTTCCTCCAGGAACTCTGAGAAACGGGGGTCACGTTTCTACCTGATTCTGAATGCAGCCACGTAGTGCATGGCTGAGCCATGGTGCATGTTAGCCCTGGGTTTGGCTTCCCTGTCCTGATGTGTACTGGGCCATGTGAGGAATCTCAGCTGAGAGGAGATGGATTTGTTCCCTCTTTTGACCTGAATTTTCCGTTTGGTTTCAGCTCCCTCCGTGCTTTTTTTGTGTTCTCCCTCTCTCCCGTTGGGTCCGTAGAGCGGAAGGGGGGTTCCCCCCCGTCCCGTTGTGTCCGTGTGGGGTCAGAGCAGAGCTGCCAGGCTCGGGCCAGCCCTTCCCCGTGCTCCTTGGATGCCAAAGCTGACGCTTGCGTGCCCCCGCGGGCGAGCACAGCGGTGCCCATCAGACCCCTCCGTGCTCTGCCTTGCAAACCGTGTCCTCATGGCTGAGTCATTCGTGTCACGTCCTGTGTAGTGTGAGCCCACCCGGCGAGCTGCCAGCGAGGCCTCCCCGAGTCCGTGTCCTGTGGTGGTTCTACTCTCTTCAGCCCTCTCGAGTCCCGTGTGCCATCTCGTTGGTGTTGCCCTCCTCGCTGCCATCCTGGTGCCATCCTGATGCCATCCTGATGCCATCCTTCCAGCACCGTTCTCTCTCCGGTGTAGCTGTGAATCTGTAAAACCATGATTTCTTTTCCTGGAGGCAGGCAGGTGCTTCATCCTGACGTTCCCTGGAGAGCTGGAAACCTCCAACGTGCTGCTGTTTGCTCTTTTCTCTCCCTAAGGTGGGACAACGGTCCGGAAGGAGATCATCAGGAATAAGATCAGAGCCATTGGGAAGATGGCACGGGTCTTCTCGGTTCTTCGGTGAGGATGGGCTGGGGACTGGGCTTCACTTGGGGACTGGGCTTCATTTGAGGACTGGGCTTAATTCAGGGACTGAGTTTAATTTGGGGACCGGGTTTAATTCGGGGGTTGAGTTTAATTTGGGGACTGGGTGATTGGGGAACACTGGTTAGGAAAAAAAGAAGGGAAAAACCTCACTAGACAGGTGGTTTTTCCTGACTCTTTGAGGACACATTTGCCTGAAAAAAATGTTGTAGCCAGGTAGGGCTCAGTCTTTTCTCCCAAATAACCAGTGACAGGATGAAACACCCTCAAGCTGCACCAGGGCAGGTTCGGGTTGGATATTAGGGAAAATACCCAAATTTCTGTCGTGGAAAGGGTTGCCAAGAATTGGAATGGGCTGCCCAGGGCAGTGGTGGAGTTCCCATCCCTGAGGGATTTAACAGATGTGTGGATGTGGCACCTGGGGACGCGGTGACCGGGGTGGTGCTGGGTTGATGGCTGGACTTGGTGACCTTAGAATTCTTTCCCAACCCTAATGATCCCATGGCTCCATGATTCCCATGCCTCCCACGCCAGCCCTGCCTGGCCCAGTACAACCACTGCACTGCTCGGCGTGTAACTGGTGCTGCTGTTCCCTGCAGGGAGGAGAGCGAGAGCGTGCTGACCCTCAAAGGCCTGACCCCCACAGGTACCCTGCCCCTGGGAGTGCTCTCAGGGGGGAGGCAGACCCTGCAGACCGGTGAGTATCCCTGCCCCCTGCTCTCCCCCTGCCCCAAACCCCCTGCAGCAGCTCCCACAGGCAGCCTGCAGGGTGCCAGGGGACCCCAGCCAGGGTTCAGGCCCGTGGGGAGGAAGGATTCCCAAACAGGAGGAAGCAGAGGTGTAGGTGGGGATGTGGAGAAGGTGCCGAGATGTCCCCGTGTACCCTCGAGGAAGAAAAGCCACAGCGCCCTGCCTAAAGCATGTTTAGTGCTTAATTGTTTGTTTCTGCAACGATTTTTGATCCTTTATTTCCCTTCTAACGCTGCATGGTGCACATCCTCTGCCTCAGCTCGCTGTGCTGCTGCTGTGTGACAGCCTCGGTGTGAATGTGACAGTGACACGGCCTCTGTGTGAATGTGACAGTGACACAGCTGCTTGTTTGTTCTTTGTCGAACCAAACCCCTCCGAACCTGCCCCTGCGAAGTCACGAATCCCAAACAGGAGGAAGGTTCAGCCAAAGGAACGAGGTTCCTGCAGGGCTGGATGGTTCACAAAAGTCTCCTCTCGGGTTTTGAGGTGGTTCTGGAGGTTTCTTCCCAAACTTTGCTGCCTCCCTCAGCAGCTCTGGGAGCAGGACGGAGCGAAGGATCCGATCCTTCCCGCTCGCAGGGCAGGGAGCTTGGCTGGTGCTCAGGGAATGAGCCATCCCAGAAACGTGTCCCCTGAGGGAATCCTGTCATCCAGCGTTTTAATCCTTCCCTGCCATCGGCCTTTGAAGCCTGGCACCTCCCCAGCTTCCCCCTTCCCATGGGCACCGGGGATTTCCTGCAGCTCTCCCCGGGCTGGGGCTGGGGTTTGCTTGGATTAAACAGTTCACGAGTCAGAAACGCGGAAATGTCGCTGCCTGCTTCCCAGGAGGATGCAGCATCGCTCCCAAGCTCATGGATTTCTCTGCCCACAGAGAAAGGATGGGTATTTTTTCCCTTTTTTTCATAGAAACCATCACAGCCCCGTCGCCCCAGTTCTGGGAACAGAGCCTGAGTGGGAAGGTGGCTGTTGCAGCAGCTCTGTCCCTGTATCCCGACAGCACAGGGTCGTGCTGTGACGTTCTCCAGCACCTTCCCCTCTCAGGGGGTTCTCTGAGGGGTACCAGGGACCTCCCCTCCCCCAAAATAAGCCTCTCCCCAGGACAGAACAAACAAGCTGGGCCTTTGCTGCTGCCTTCCCCGCCCCGCCCGCCGCCTGCAGGCTCCCCCCGCTGCCCTCGGCACCACCCGGCTTCTCCTGCCCTCCTCACCGCCCCTTCCCTGTCCTGCCCCCTTCTCCCTCCCCCTTTTCCCCATCCTCCCACCCCTTCTCCCGTTTCGCACATCCCTTCACACTCCCGGTGAATTTATGGGAGCCCCGTCTGCTGGGTGAGGAGGAGAGGAGGCTGCTCCCCTTTCGGGGTGCCTGAGCACCCCATAAAAAGGGAAACAGGGCTGCAGGTGGGGGGGTCCCTTCCCTCCTGAGCCTCTCCCCAGCCTTTCCCAGCAGGGCTTGGCAAAACCAACTGAATTAAAGTCACAGAATCTGGGGCAGAACTGTGCAGCCGCAGCTCCATCCTTCCTCCGTGGCCTCCCGAGGACCACGTGGCCTCTGTATTGTGTCCAAAGCAAAAAAGCTGCAGTTTTGAGGCTAAAATCCAGGGAATCTGCTCGAGGGAAGGGCCTCCTTCCCGATGCTGAGGCAGGGCCTACCAAAGCTTGGACGTTGGTGCAGCAGATTTAGGAAGGGGGACATTGCTGGGCTCTGTGGTGCCTTATTGCTTGGTAACACTTTCAGGAGGTGGAGCTGAAGCCAAATTGGATTTGGAGCCTTATTTTCTGTTCCAACTCAAGGCACCGGGAGCGGAGCAGCCCGGTACCTGCTGCCTGTCCTTCCCGGGGAAAACAGGCTGCCCCTCTCCTTCCCACTGCTCCAGAACATGCCCTGGGATCCCTTCCCTCACGCAGCTGTGGTGGTGGAGGGGGAATTCCACGTAACTGATCATCTGAAGGCGGTCTGGAGCCACCCAGCTGGGAGCAGCTCCACGGCTTAGCCCGAGGTTGTCCCTGTCCAGCGCACGCAGCAGGAAGCCCTCTTCTCTCTGCTCCTCTGTTCTTCCATCAGATCAACCCAGAGGAAAGGAAACTCCCCCTGAGCCCTCGGGGGTCCCCTTCCCCCCTTCCTCTCCACCTCCTGTCACCTCTTTCTCCCCTCTCGCCACTCATTTGGCACCACCGGGGCTGGGGGGCCGCGGGCTCTGCGTCGCAGCCATGATGTCGGATCACTCACTGTCACTCTGTTTTTGTTTTTTTTTTTCTTTTTTTTTTGTTTTGTTTTGTTTTGTTTATTTTTTTCCCTGTCTTCATTTTTGCATGCCACTGTTCTTCTGTATTGCAGCCACAGTAGAAGCGGTAGAGGCACGGGAAGGTATGGCTAGAACCCGGCGAGAGACTCAAATCATCTCCGTGTGTGCGTGCGCTCATTTTAAAGAGCTTTACCAGCCCTTAACGGAAGCTTTTTACTCTTGCATCACCAGAAGTGGGGGAGGACCTGCTGGGAAGGAAAAAAAAAATACCCAGGGGCTTTGGTTCAAGGCTGTCTCTGCTTGAACAGTTTATTCCTCAGTGGAACACCTTTATTTGGAGTTGCCGGAGCGGCTCGTGCTCTGCTGGCTCAAGACCTTGGGGTTGAGGTCCTGCAATCTGCCAGCACCATCAAAACCCTTCGAAAACAGGATTTTGTGGTGCTGGTGTAATCCCTGCCTTCCCCACAGACAGGCCAAGGTGGAGAGGCAATTCTCTGCCTGTGGAGTGTAGGAATGACAGATCCATGAGGATTTTTCCTCGATACCGAGCGGGGCCGTGCAGCTCTACAGAGGCTTTGCTTACCAAGGGAAGTTGTTTGTAAGCCAGCCAAGTCCTTGTAAAAGATTTGGCACAGCCTCCTTTTCCTTAAATTATCTGTAGCACAAAGGAGTTTCACGTTTGGTCCGTGTCACTGGGGCCAGGGTGACGTGCTCGTCCCCGCAGTGATGGAGCAGGGACATGAAATTCCTCAGTGGGATTCATCCCTCCCAAGTCTGCCCGTGTGTCTCCTGGTCATGCAAGAATTTTGCCTTTGTGATCCAAGGACTAGCTGTTCCCTCTCCTGGTGTTGCAGTGTGTGGTTTGTGTCGGAGTTCAGAGCCTTGTGGTGGTGTCTTTGTTCTGTCGTTCTGGGTTTTGCTTTTTTTTTTTTTTTTTTAAATTTTTATTTTCTTTTTAATTGTTCTTTTTTAGTGTCGTGTTTTTCAGCTTTGAAATTTTCCTGAGATTTCACTCTCTGGGGACAGCGAGCACTTGTCTGGTTCATCAAGTTCCTCCTATTCTATTAAAAGAGGGGGAGGTTTGGGATATTGGGAGGAAATTCTTCCCTGTGAGGGTGGTGGGATGGAATTCCCAGAAAAGCCGTGGCTGCCCCTTCCACCTTGGAAGTGTCCAAGGCTGAACCTGGGATAGTGGAAGATGTCCCTGCCCATAGCAGGGGGTGGCTCTGGATGATTTTAAGCTCCCAACCCAAACCATTCCATGATTCCACGAAAAGCTCTTAAGGAGCAGAACAAACCCTAAACTTTGCCGCTCCCAGCGTGAGCTGGCAACGCCAAAAATTAAACTCCCCAGCAAACCCAGCCTGTAATTCCCGGATCCAGGCAGGTGCTCTCCGTCCCCGCCACTGTCCCCGTTGGTGTCTGGCGTGTGCTGGAGGGCTCCCCCGGGGGAATCCGCGGCTCCTCCTGACTCCTCGTCCCTCTGCTCCCTTCCCTCCGCAGCCATCCGCGGCTTCTCCCCGCAGCACAAGATCCGCAGCTTCGAGGAGGCGCGGGGGCTGGACCGCATCAACGAGCGCATGCCCCCGCGCAAGGATTCGCTGCACTCGGACGGCCCCGTGAACTTGGTAACCTCGAACTCTGCGGACAAGAACGGCATGGGGAAGAAATCCCAGTAACGCCGCGAGCGCCCGAGCCTGCACGGCGAGAGGATCCAAAACTTAATGAATTTTATTTATTTATTATCGGGGTGGGGTGGGGGCAGGGGGAGAAACCAACTTCACCTGGAGGCACGTCCATAAATCCAGTCCGCATCCGTTCTGTAAGAAAGCGACCATTTTGTAATTTTTTTTTTTTTTTATTTTATTTTCAATATATATAAAAAAGACCTTTTTTTTTTTTTTNATATAAAAAAGTCCTTTTTTTTTTTTTTTTTTTAATTTAGAAACCAATCCAACTGCTAGTGCATCCCGGGAATGTTGTGCTGTCCAGCTGCCCTCCCCGAGAGGCCAAACCTCTGCTGGGGGGGTTGGATTAAAAAAATCAAAAATCAGTCAAACCAGGCAACTTGGGTCGTTGGCTTTGGCACAATTTGGAATGAGCCTGAGCTTTCCAAAGCAGGTCCTTCCCTTCAGGATACGGTTGGGTTGGTTTTCCTTTTCACACCTATTTTCTTCCCAGATTTTTCCTGTTGGTTTTTTTCCACCTCTTGCCTACCTGCAGCTGCTGCTTTAGCAACCAGTTCCCTGGAAGGCAGATTGCTGGGATCCATCCCTCTTTTCCACGGTGACAGCCAGGGGTAGCTCTGAAGGACTCCAGGGTGCTTTCACCAATCACAGCACCTTTTCCTTCAGGAATTCAGCTTTATCCCAAAGGAAAACAGGGAGAAGGTGGGGGAAGTGCTGCCCCTTGTTGTGGCTCTTCCTCTTGGAGCAGGCAGTTTGTGCAGAATTCCCTTGGGAATCCTTGTGATTCAGAGCAGAGGAATTATCTCCGCTGTCTGATGATCCTTGGGAAAGCTGCAGGGCCTGAATTTTAAAGGAAAAGGGGTGGGATTCACACCCTGGAGGCTGCAGCCCCCCCCATTACCCCACCACCACAGGCTGCCCAGCCCACGGCACGTTCCCTGTTCCTGGCTCTGGAATCAGCCCTTGCTGAGCAGTTTGGGGTGGGGGGGGACAGGATGATCCCCCCCAGTGTCACCTCCCTGTCCCCCAGGGGGATCTTCCACCCACTGTGGGAGGCTTTGGGCATCACCCACCCTTGGCTGTTCCAGAGGAGCCGCGGGCAGCTCAGCCTTTCCCGGCAGCTGGAGCGGGCGGTTGCTGATAAAAGTTTGGGATCGGATGGGTGGGGCGCTGCTGCCTTTGGGAGATGGGGCACTGCTGGTTTTGGGAGATGGGGCACTGCTGCCTTTGGGAGGTGGGGCACTGCTGCCTTTGGGAGATGGGGCACTGCTGCCTTTGGGAGATGGGACGCTGCTGCTTTTGGGAGATGGGGCTCGGTGCTGGTGACGGGGCAGCCCCCAGGATTGGGAAGCAGGGAGGGGTTGGAAGGCAGAACCGAGCGGAGCTGGCAGGAATTTTGGCAGGGTTGTCGGTGCAGTGCTGGACAGGGATCCCGGGGGTTCCCAGGGGACAGCCCCTGGGCGTTGTCAGGGATTTTGGAGTGGGAGCTGAGCGTTTGTCACTCTTTCACTTAAACTGGGAGTGTTGGGGAAGGGTTTTGTGAGATTCCCCTTGGTCACTTCCCATGTGAGCCGTGTCCATTGCCCGGAGCCGAGGCAGCAGCTCCTGGAGCAACCCCCCCCAGCTTTCCCTTTTCCCCACCTCGTCCCGTGCTCTCCGCAGGCAGGGCTGAGCCTCTCCCAGGGGATCTTTGCCAGCTCTTTCCCTGGATCTTGCCGTCTTCCCTCGGCCGTTCCAGCGCCAGAGGAAAACAGCAGCTTCCCAGGAAGCTTTCAAATTGTCTTAGGATCACACGTCACCTAATCCCACGGGGCTGTTTAGGATTCTGTGAGCAGACCGCTGGGTTTCCACACTTTTGAGTCACATGCCTCCAGTTTTCCCTCTTTTTTTTTTTTTTTTTTCCTTTTTTGGTGGATTTTTTTTTTCCCCCTTTGATCCCTTTTTTTTACACGCCCACCGCTTAGCGAAAAGTGCGAGATGTTTGGAGCGAGCTTCTCTCCCCCCAGTCCGAGGAGTGGGGCCAAATTGCCTTTTGTCTGTGAGTATTTCTTTGTCCTTTCAGGGCCTCCTGTGAGCGCGGTGAGCCCGTGTGTGGTACCCGGGCTCACACGCCGTGCCCGGGGCTGCCCGTGCATGTTCGGGCGTGTTGTGCTGACCCAGGCTGGGATCTCACCCAAGCAGCCAGGTTTTAGTCGGGATATTTGGGATGGGAATTGCGGGACCCCGAGCCTGGCACCCCCTGTTCCCAGCAGGGCCCGGCCCATCGTCGAGGGGGATTTGCTTTGCTGGCAGTTTGTCCCCCCACCCTCTTCTCCTGCTCTGGCATCACCAATTCCCCCTCCCCAAAATCACTTTGGACCTTGTGGTTTGGGGGCTCACATCCAACCCCCTCATCCTTGGGGCTGGTGGGGCTGCAGCTTCCCGGTGTCCTGGCCCTGGAGAAGGGCTGGACTTTGGTTGTCCTGGCCCCGGAGAAGGTGGCCAAGGGTGGGATTTTTTTCCCCCATTATCCCTGGGGCTGGTGGAGCTGCAGCTTCCCGGTGCCCCAGCCATGGAGAAGGTGGCCGAGGGCTGGGTGTTGGTTGTCCTGGCCCTGGAGAAGGTGGCCGAGGGCTGGGTGTTGGTTGCCCCAGCCCCAGAGGTGGTGGCCAAGGGCTGGGTGTTGGTTGTCCTGGCCCTGGAGAAGGTGGCCGAGGGCTGGGTGTTGGTTGCCCCAGCCCCAGAGGTGGTGGCCAAGGGCTGGGTGTTGGTTGTCCTGGCCCGGGAGAAGGTGGCCGAGGGCTGGGTGTTGGTTGCCCCAGCCCCAGAGGTGGTGGCCAAGGGCTGGGTGTTGGTTGTCCTGGCCCTGGAGAAGGTGGCCAAGGGCTGGGTGTTGGTTGCCCCAGCCCCAGAGGTGGTGGCCAAGGGCTGGAAGTTGCCCCCGTGTCCCTGTGGCACCGGCACACGTGGATGTCACACTGCCAGGTCCCCTCTTCCCTTTAAAGCAGTTCCCGAGGGGGTGAGGAGCAGCGATGGGGCTCTGGGTGCTAATTACCCCCTCAATTAATGACCCCTCTCCATGCTGGGCTTCCCCTGCCACAGCCCCGAGCCGAGATCCCCCCTCCCCTCTTTAGGGGACAACCTCGGAGCAGAATTCCCTGGCCCGATCCCCACCACGGCAAACCAAAAAACAATCCAGAAACACCCCCAAATTCCCCCTTTTCCTCCTTTTCCCCCCCTCAGATCCAGCGCCTCGGAGCTGGGCTCGTCTCTGACCCCTCATCTCCGAGCTCCTGCCCATCCCTTCCCCTCCCCGGCTGCCACCTGGAGCTTGGACAACCGGGATTCTGGGAAGCCCAGCGGCCCCGGGGGAGCCCCCCCGACCCGAGGGAGCCCCCAAATCCAGGGAAAGCCCCCACCTCCCCGCAGCCTGGGTTTTTTTGCATGTTCTAGCAAGGTGCATGTCCAAGGAGGGGAGTCGGCAATGGGGCGGGTGGTGGGTTGAGTTCAAGCTTAATTTTCTTTATGGGATTGGGAGAACCCCTCTGGCTGCCTCTGGCACAGATCCCACCTGGCCAGGGGAGCTGGCAGGGATGCAGATCCCACCAAACCTCGGCCAGGGAGGACCTGAAGCCCTCCAGGGGTGCAGTGATGGTGATTTTAGGGTTCTCAATGCTGAAGGATCATACGCCCGTTGCCTGGAGACTGCCTCCTTTTTAATTTTTATTTTTATTTCTCGCTTTTTTTTTTTTTTTTTTTCTTTTTTTTTTTTTTTTTTTTTTTTTAGTTCTGTTGAAAGGAGAAAAAAAAATGGTGAAAATGTTATTTATTGGCAGAAATTATTTTATATAATTTTTTTTTTTTTTTTTTTGTGAAACAAGGAATGAATTTGTTAGAACTGTCTCGATGTAAATCGGAGTCATCTTTAAAGGAGGAAAAAAAAAAGAAAAAAAAAGTTAAAAATTGACACAGTCACTGGGCTCCGCTGTGGTTTTTTGGGGAGGTGAAGGGGGTGCCAGAAGGGAGGATTTTGGGGGCTTTTACAGCTTCTCCAGGGCTGGGGCAGCGCCCAGACAGCGTCTCCCAACCTCCGGCACGTCGGCACACGCGGAGCGGCGGCTCCCGGCTGCCTTTGGAGAGCTCTGGGCTGCTGCTCCTCGTCCTTCCCTGGGTAAATAACCCGGTGCCAGCAGGGAGAGGACGGGATGTGCCAGCTCTTGTTTCACCCCGGCTCCTTCCCTGGCGCTTTTGGGGGGTGTTCCCTCCACACTGAGAGAATTCAGGGAGCAGCGCTGGGGTCGGTGCTGGCCGGGATCCGTCGGGATGGATCCGAGTGGTCTCGGCTCCAGCGCCGGGCTGGATCCTGCCCAGGGATCCCCCTCCTGCATCACCAGCCCCCTCCATTCCCGGGAAGCTGCTGTGGGATCCATCCCCTCTTCCCCGCCGAATATTCAGGATGAGCTCTGGAGGGCTCCAGGGCGTTATCCCAATCCTTTTCCTTTGGGAATTCCGCGTCCCGCCTCGAGCTCAGCTCACCACGTGCTCCCCGTTTCCCACCTGCTCCTCCCGGCGGCATTCCCGGTCCCACCGCCGGATGCATCCAGGGCGCGCCCAGGCCAGGATGCTCCGGCTCTCCCACCCTTTTCCTGGGTGTTCCCACCAAAACTGGGGAGCCCCCGACCCCCAGCACCGCTCCCAGACCCCGCGCTCGGGTCCCGGGGGGGCTCCCGGCACATCCCTGCCCGTGGGAGCATCCCCGGGAGCATCCCCGGGGCCGGCCGCACGTTCCCGGCTGGCATCGCCGCGCTGAGCAAACAGGAAACACTCGCCCTTTGTTAATCCCGGCCCGGGCTGCGCGTTAAATATTTATCTGTGAGCGGAGGCTGGTGCTGGGAGCCGCGGGGAGGGAGGGAGGGACCGGGGCAGGGCCGGCGCTGGAGGCTCCTCGCCGGGCACGGGGACGGTGCGTGGGGACCAGGGCGTGAGTGGGGGTCCGGGCGGGGGGCGTTGGCACCCCAGGGTGGGCTGCGGTGAAGGCGGCTGCTCCTCGCATCGCTCGCGAGGTGTCACTTGGTGGGCTGGAGGGGACCTGGAGGGACCTGGAGGGGGTGGTCACCCCTTGGCAGCAGGGATGGGGTCGCGGGTCCCCTCGCTGGGTTTAACCCTCCCCGGCCCTGCTGCCCTCCCTGCCTTTGTCACCCCGGGATTTTCCAGCAGGATCAGCCCCTGTCCCCAGCCCGTGTCCTCGCCACCGTGTCCCCAGCTGGCACCGAGGAGCTGCCTCATTCCCACGGCATTGGGGTGGGAGCTGCGTCCCCCAGGGCCGCGGCGGGGGGGAAGACACCCGACCCTGTCCCCAGTGTCCCCGCTGTCCCCTGGGCGCAGCACCGCAGCCGGGCAGGGCTCCTGCCATCGTCCCCGTCGTCCCCAGCAGCAGGGGGCGGTGGCTTGGTGGGGACCGAGGGGTGACAGCGAAGCCGCCATCCCCCCGGGAGCTCACGTGGGAGCTCACGGGATGAGGAAGGGCTGGGGCAGCCCCGTTTTGGGGGTGTCAGCAGTTTAGGGGAGCAGGAAGTGGCCGGCGGGTGAGTGGTGGGTGCGGGCGCTGCCCGAGGAGGGCGAGGGGGGGCACGGGGCACCCCCAGAGCAGGGCACGGGGGTGTTCCATGGGGGTCCTCGTGCCCGGATTCCTGAGGGATGGAGGGATGGGCGGATGAAGGGGATGGAGGGGTGCAGTGGCGTGGGGGCTCTGCTCTGTGTCCCCACACCAGGGCTTGAGGGGGCACAGGAGCACAGACCCCACTCCCCGCTTCGGTCTTCACCTCCTCTCAGCATTTCCCTCCTCATCCTCTTCCAAAAATCCCCCCCAAATCCCTTTCTCCATCGGGTGGGGAACTGGTGACGCTGGAGGGGCTGAGGTGGGACACGGGCAGGGCACGGGGGTCTTACATGGGGGTCCCCAGTGCCGCTATCCCTGGGGGATGGCGAGACTGAAGGGATGGAGGGGATGGAGGGGATGGAGAGATGGCGGGGATGGAGGGTCACCCGTGGGAAAGCGGGCGGCAGTGGGGATGGGGGCTCTGCTCTCACCGCGCCCCCATCCCGGCGCTCGGANGGTGCAGCGCACCCCGGGGGGGCCGGGGCACACGGGGACCCAGCGCCGGGCAGGACGGTGGCTCCCGACCCTCCCGGGGGATGCTCTTGGGGGGCTGTCCCCGCCAGCCCCCCACGACGCGCTGAGGCCCCCCCCGCTCCTTCTCCCGGCNTGGAGGGATGGGCGGATGAAGGGGATGGAGGGGTGCAGTGGCGTGGGGGCTCTGCTCTGTGTCCCCACACCAGGGCTTGAGGGGGCACAGGAGCACAGACCCCACTCCCCGCTTCGGTCTTCACCTCCTCTCAGCATTTCCCTCCTCATCCTCTTCCAAAAATCCCCCCCAAATCCCTTTCTCCATCGGGTGGGGAACTGGTGACGCTGGAGGGGCTGAGGTGGGACACGGGCAGGGCACGGGGGTCTTACATGGGGGTCCCCAGTGCCGCTATCCCTGGGGGATGGCGAGACTGAAGGGATGGAGGGGATGGAGGGGATGGAGAGATGGCGGGGATGGAGGGTCACCCGTGGGAAAGCGGGCGGCAGTGGGGATGGGTGCTCTGCTCTCACCGCGCCCCCATCCCGGCGCTCGGAGGTCCACGGGAGCACAGACCCCCCTCCCCGCCTCAGTCCCGATCTCCACCTAGCACTTCCCTCCCCATCCTTTCCCGAAAATCCCCCGCGAGTCCCCGTCTCCACCGCGGCAGGGGGCCGGCGGCGCCGGGCTCGCCCCGTTTCGTAAGCGGGGGCCGGGTGCGCGGGAACGCGTGCGCGGGGCGTGGGATGAGTTCAGCCTCTTGGCTCCATTCCCTGGATCCCATCCCTGGAAATGTCACTGGAAACTCTGAATGGGCCGGCCCCGCTCCAGAGCGGGGAGCGCTGGGGGGGGAGGAGGGGGGGCAGCGCACCCCGGGGGGGCCGGGGCACAC
>VZTF01003557.1:126894-147849 GCA_013397755.1 Cnemophilus loriae | reverse complement strand
CCAGCTGAGCTCTCCCTGTGCCCACTGACCTCTCCCTGTACCCACCGGGCTCTCCCTGTGCCCACTGACCTCTCCCTGTGCCCACCGAGCTCTCTCTGTGCCCCCCGACCGCTCCCTGTGCCAGCTGAGCTCTCCCTGTGCCCACTGAGCTCTCCCTGCGCTCACCAAGCTCTCCCTGTGTCAGCTGAGCTCTCCCTGTGCCCATCAAGCTCTCCCCATGCCCACCAAGCTCTCCCTGTGCCCAAGGAGCTCTCCCTGCGCCCACCAAGCTCTCCCTGTGCCAGCCGAGTTCTCCCCATGCCCGCCGAGCTCTCCCTGTGCCAGTCAAACTCTCCCTGTGCCAGATGAACTCTCCCCGTGCCCACCGAGCTCTCCCCTTGCCCACCGAGCTCTCCCCGTGCCCACTGAACTCCTCCCGCACCAGCCACCCTCTCCCCACGAGCCACCAGGTTTCATTTCCATGCAGGACCAGCTCAGCTCAAGCAGGGAAGGACCTTCCTCGGGCTGCTCCGGATTGAGGCAAAGCTGCCTCCGGCTCCCGAAGGAATCAGGGAATCCCGAATTCCCCGTGAGCCCAGCGGCTCTGAATTCCCCTGGGATTCACGGGGAAGGGGTTTCAAGTCCTGCCCAGGTTTTTCTCCCTGTGTGGACAGAAACACGATCCCAAGGCGAGTGCCAGGGGTGCCAAACACCCGTGCAGGGGGAGAGGCAGAGCCGGGCTCCCGCCGGTGCCAAGTTATTCCGAGGAATTCCTGACTCCACACGTGGCCCCAGTGTCTCCACAACCATCTCATGCACGTTATTGACAAATGCTCCTGGTGCAGAGCCTGGCACAAAGGCCCTGCAGAGCCTCTGCCACGCACGGGCACAGCCAAGCCCTCCGAGAACACCCCTGCAGGGATCAGAAGCGTTTTCCAAAGCACCTCCAACCCCTCCTGGCAGAAAAGGGACTGGGATCAACTGGGAGGGGAGCAACAGCCAAACACCCCTCTGGAAACGGAGTCTGAACGACTCCACACAGAATTTCAGGGAAGCAGGGACACGGGGAAGGAGCAGGGAAGCCTCACGAGCAAATCTGGGTTGTTTCACTCATCCGTTCCACGCACTTGGAGCGAGGGAACAATTCCTGTCCCCGTGAGGTGCACAGAGGAAAACCCTGGAGCAGATGTGGGCATTTATAACAAATCATGGAATCAGCAAGGTTGCAAAAGAGCCTTAAAACCGAGTCCAACCACCAACCCAGCACCACTAAACCACAAAGTGCCACACCCACGCATTTTCTGAGCACTCCCAGGGATGGTGACTCCTGGGGAGACCGTGCCAGGGTTTGACAACTCTTACCGCGACAAAAATATTCCTAATATCTGATCTGATCAATGATCCCAACACCACCCTCCTCCCTACGCTCCTCCATAGGGAATGAGGGGGTCTGACAGCCAAAACCACTCCCAAATCCTGACCACTGCCCTCTGTTTCTTAAAACTTCCCATTTTTAACGCAAACCAAAGAAAACCGAAGCCGACTCGAAAGCAAATTTGGTGGGAAAGGTGGCAAAGTGAAGGTAAAACAGCACCCGGGGTATTAGAGCCCCTGCCACGAAAGCAGCTTGAGGAATAAGCTGCTGTTGTTCCCTGTCACTTTTTAGGGAAGGCTGCTGAGAGGGGATTACAGCCCAGGCGGCTTAAGAGGAGCAGGTGAGGGGAGATACGCAGGGATAACGAAAAGAAAATACAAATTACTCTGCCCGTGGCTGCGGGGGGAGAGGGGGAACCTGCCGGTGAACTCCTCTCGGCATGACAGGTTATCCCTGGAAAAACATCTAAATCAGCCCGTTCCCCGCATTCCAAATCATGTTCCCACCTCGTCTCCACGCCAGCCTCCCTTCAGCTCCCCATAATTAAAGGATGGGGTTGGAAAGACGCTGCCACGGGAGATAAAAGTGGCCCAGGATTCCTCGTGCTGCCGGATCCGTTTGTTTCTCAGCCCGGCTGACAAGTCTGGGGTGAAGAAATTGGAAATTTCTTCCCATCTCTCTGCTGGGGAGCCCTGGGGATGGCGGGGATCAGGAGTGGGAACATTCTGTCACCTCTCCGTCTTCTCCTCGTCCTCTCCCATCCCAAATCCTCATCCCACGGCTTCCTCCAGCCCTTGTTTTTAGTGGGAGAGGGGTGCTGGAGCTTTGGCACAGGGAAAAATTATGGTAAAACCTTTAATTCTCCCCGTTTTCAAGCATCTCAAACACCCTCATCGGCAGCCTGTGAGCTGCACCTGGCTGCCACTGGCTCTTCCCTAGGGCATTATTTTTGGGATGATGTCTTGGATAAGAAGCCAAAAGGGAGTGGACAAGATCTACAGCTGGTGCTGGACAGGTGAAAACAAGGAACGACAGAGCTGGGAAGCATCAGATGCCAAAGAAAGCGACAGTGGATGAGGTGAGGGGAAGTTTGGAGAGGCACCAAGATGGCTCAGGAGAGGCTGGAGCACGGAGGGGGATTCCTGCCATTCCTCAGCCCGTGCCCACACATCCGTGGGGGCCCGTCCACCCACCAGGAAGGCGGAAATTAAACCCAGCCCTTCCTCCCGGAGGGAAAAGGCACAGGAACGGAGAGGCCGGGACGAGGAAGCGGCGCGGGGGATTAGGCGGCCATGTGGCCTCTCCAAATCCTCATTAGGGGCTCGTTAAGGACATGAAAGCGGCTTTTCCCGCTTCCGGTCCGGCACCCCTGGAGCTGCTCGTGGCCAGCTTTGGCTGCCTTTTCCTGGCAGCTCGAGGGACCACGGGAATGAATGGCGGGGTGGTGGGAGGAAGATGGAGTGAGGGGTCCCCGCTCCCGGTGGCTGTCGCCGGCAGATGTTGGTGACGCGCAGCTCCGATGGAATTTATCCCTCACTGCTCTGAGCGGCTCCCGGATTGCACCTCTGGGATGTCCCACGGGGCTGACACCCACCCCTGGGTGGTGGCACCCTGGTGGCAGCACCCTCTGTGTCACCCCTGCCAAAGCCAGGGCGACCAGGACATCCCCGTGGCCAAAACCTCTCCAATTTTGGGACAAGGACAATGCTCCAAGAGGATGGCACTGTGCCAGGGTGACCAGGACATTCCCAGTGCCAAACCTCTCCAGTTTTGAAAGCAGGAACATGCCCCAAGTCAAAGGCACCATGACAAGGTGACCAGGACATTCCCACGGCCAAACCTCTCCAATTTTGGGACAAGGACAATGCTCCAAGAGGATGGCACTGTGCCAGGGTGACCAGGACATTCCCATGGCCAAAACTTCTCCAATTTTGGGAACAGGAACATGCTCCAAGGGAATGATACCATGCCAGGGTGACCATGACATTCCCATGGCCAAACCTCTCCAATTTTGGGACAAGCACAATGCTCCAATGGGATGGTCCTGAGCCAGGGTGACCAGGACATTCCCATGGCCAAAACTTCTCCAATTTTGGGAACAGGAACATGCTCCAAGGGAATGATACCATGCCAGGGTGACCATGACATTCCCATGGCCAAACCTCTCCAATTCTGGGACCAGGACAATGCTCCAAGGGAATGGCACCAAGCCAAGGTGACCAAGACATTCCCAATACAAACCTCTCCAATTTTGGGACAAGGACAATGCTCCAAGGGAATGGCACCAGGCCAAGGTGACCAAGACATTCCCATGGCCAAACCTCTCCAATTTTGGGACAAGGACAATGCTCCAATGGGGTGATCCTGTGCCAGGGTGAACAGGACATTCCCCATGCCAAACCTCTCCAATTTTGGGACCAGGACAATGCTCCAAGGGAATGGCACCAAGCCAAGGTGACCAGGCCACCCCCTTGCTCCGACAGGGTCAGACAGAGTCGGTTAAATCGAGACCTGCGGCCCTGGAAATCGGCTCCCAACGTGAAAGGCCCTAAATCCCGTGGATTTCCAAACCACCTGGCTCGTTTAAGCCGCTTCCTTCCTTAAATACGGACACGCAATATGGAGCTAAGAGTCCATCCCCAACCCCTGACCCTGCCGTGGCTGGGAGGAACTGGGAGAGTGAACTCCAAACCAGTTGGTTTTGTCCCGCTTTGCCCCAACCGCGGCTCTGGTGTGAGATTCCACAGGCAGCTCCCAAAGAGGAGCCCATCCCTCCTGCCCAGCTCCTCGCCCTACCCATCCCCATACTGAAAAATGCAATATTCTCACTGGAGCTTTGCTCTTTCCCCGAAAATAAATGAGTCATTCCCAGCCAAAGGGTTCTTGGGGCTCAAAGAGCCAAATTGTGAATAACCCTACAAGCCCAGAAGCAGAAGGATTGAAACAATACGAGCCTCCACCCTCCCCTCACTAAATCTACTACTGCTTTTTTTCAACACGGTTTAACAAATGCCCCAATATTTGCCTGGAAACTCCAATCCCTGGACAACTGAATGGAGATTTTACTGCCCATGTGCCTCTGATTAGAATATATTACCACTAATGCTAATTGTCTGGATTATACTTATCTGTTTCTTTGGCTAATAAACTATAAAAGACCACCAGGGAAGATGTAATAAAGTGCAGCTGTCGGAGCAAAAAAAAAAAAAAATTAAAAAAAAAAAGCCTTTTTTTTTTTCTAGGTCACAGCAAAGTTGGGAGAGGCTCGGGAGAGCTGCCTCGGTGAGGGGAAGGAAAACCTAACTGGAAATAAGAAGAGCTCCTCAAGGCAGCTTTCATTAATCTGGAACTTTTCTCCCAGAACCCGTGCTGGGCTTTATCTGCCAGCAGGACAAGGGGAGGGAGGTGCAAGCTCTGCATTTCTCTCCTGCATCTCATTAGCCTCAAAATGGACCCTTGGGCTCCTCAGAAATGTTCCTGGCCAGGGATGCACCTACAAAGGGAAGAAGGAGGGAAGGGAAGGAGCATTTTTGTTCTCAAAAATGGGATGAAGCCTCCCCAGCGTGGAACATAAGCTGGTTAAAGGCACACAGGGTGAAGCTTTGCAGGTGCCAAAGGGCAGGAAAAAGGAAAAAAAAAACCCAAAAACCTCTCATCTTCCAGGCCAGTGGAAATTCAGGAAGTTGGAGAGAATTGCCGAGGCTGGAAAGCAGCCAGGAGGTCGGAGTAAACACCCCGGGCAGATATCGGAGTGTCCCGGGTCATGGAATGGGTTGGGTGGGAAGGGACTCAAGGATCATCCAGATCCATCCCCTTCCGCTGTCCCAGGTTGCTCCAACCTGGCCCTGGACACTTCCAGAAATGAGGCATCCTCAGGGAATTCCATCCCAGCCCCTCCCCACCTTCCCAGGGAGAAATTCCTTCCCAAAATCCCATCCAACCCTGCTCTCTGGCAGTGGGAAGCCATTCCCTGTGTCCTGTCCCTCCATCCCTCATCCCAAGTCCCTCTCCAGCTCTCCTGGAGCCCCTTTAGGTTCCCATTCCCAAAACTGGAGAGGTTTGGCCATGGGAATGTCATGGTACCATCCCTCTGACTTGGAGCAGGTTCCTGTTCCCAAAACTGGAGAGGTTTTGGCCATGGCTCCAGCCCTCCGAGCAGCTCCCCGGGCACAAGGAAATTCAGGTTTTATTGTCCCGAATTCACCACCCCAGGATTTAAAACCCAAGGCAGGTTTGAAGGGAAAGGAATTGTCTTTCATTTCACCAACTAACACAAGCTGAGGGGAAAAAAAAAAAAGCCCTCAGAATATCTCAGAAACACAAGTTCTTCCAATTTTAACAGAATGCTGGAAGAAAAAGTTAATGTATCTTTCATGAGGACAATCTAGATAATAAGCAACACAATTCCACAGCAAAAGGCTGGGATTTTTTTTTCCCTTTTTCTTTCTTTCTTCTTATTTTTTTCCCCCCTTAAATAAGCAGGAATTTCTGGTCGTGGATAGAGGACCAAGGTAAAACTTGAGTCACCAAACATCCCCCAGACAGGAACACGTTGTAACCTCAGGTGTTAAGTGATCCATGAGATTTTAATTTCAGATTTGGGCAGAAACAACAACTTCAGCGGGAAAAAAAAAAAAAAACCCAAACCCTAAACCACGACAACCCCTCTGCATGTCAAACCTAAACTAAAATTGTTATTCAGCAATTTGCAACACTTACTGTCATATTAAAGTAATTTCATTTTATTTTTGCTCGCTGGCTCTGTTCCTGTAACAAAACAGCAAATCTCGGGATTTAAGGGGATATTTGGGAGAGAACTGAAGTTCTCCTGAAAGGTTTGGGGGTACAGCCTGTGACCCTGGAAAAGGTGGAAATTTTGCAGGCCAGATGTGACAAAACTGTTGGATTTGGGTGTTTTCCCCTCATTTCCCACCTCTCTGGCTACGAAGGCTTTGCAACCTCTCCTCCTTCTTTGCAGGGAAATATTATTTATAAACATGCAGGAACTTTGACTTTCTCCTTTTTTATTCAGGAAAATTTCCAAATGAAAGAAACTTTTGCTCAACCAGCCAATTTCTGACCCCCCTGGATGATTTCCAGGTGGTTTTGTTCCTTTGCTGGAGCGAAGAGTTGGTAGAAAACCAACACATAAACAGAGACTAAGCTGAATTATTCAGTCCTTGGGGGTCCCTTCCAGCTCTGAATGCTCCATGATTTTGTATCTCAGGAGTTCTTTAAGGCAGCAGTGGATCCAAGTGGCCAAAAAGGTTGAAATTATTATTAATTAAGGTACCAAAGCCAGTGTGGCCAGCAGGACCAGGGCAGGATTGTCCCCCTGTGGAAGGGCTGATTTCCAGCCTCTCTCCAGGACCCACATCCCCAAAGCTCAGCGTGAGGACAGACCCCAGGAGATGATGGCTGGTACTCACTTTTTCAAAGGCTCTATGACTGTCTTTTGGATCTGGTTCACCTGTGGAAAGCAAAAAAAGGAGGACTGCACGTCAGAATTGTTGGAAAATCCCGTTTGGACGAGGACGGGTTTGTACAGAGCCCATCACGGGACAGGGGAGGGATTCTGAGCACAACCACGACGTCCTTTAACCAAAAGAGAGGGAATTTCTCCCACGGCAGCTGAAATCCCAGCCGGAAGACTGAGATTTGAGAAACTCGTGTGGGGAAAGTCTTGGAGATGATGAGAAAAAGGGAAGGAGGGGAGACACAAGGACTCTGGACAAGGACACAGGGAGTGGCTTCCCACTGCCAGAGGGAAGGGTTAGATGGGATTTTGGGAAGAAATCCTTCCCTGGGAGGGTGGGGAGGGGCTGGGATGGAATTCCCAGAGGAGCTGTGGCTGCCCCTGGATCCCTGGAAGTGTCCAAGGCCAGGAGCAGCCTGGGATAGTGCGAGGTGCCCCTGCCCATGGCAGGGGGTGGAACGGGATGGGTTCAAACCCCTCCCAACCCAAACCATCCCACGATTCCACGACGCTCCCAGCACTCCCGTTTCCCAGCCAGACCCCATCCACCTTCTCCTGGTTGAAGGAGTCCATCCTCTTCATGGCCGTGTCGAAGGCCGTGACCATCTCGAGGAACGAGGGCTCCTGCTCGCACAGCGGGTTGGACAGCAGGTCCGAGGAGATCTTCACAGCAGACTTGGACATGGCTGTGTGCAAAAAAAAAAACCAGAGAGGGTCACATTTCCCACTTCCAGGCATCTCCACAGGGCAAAAATAAGGGAGATGAGCCAGCCAGGAGGGGGTCAGCACAACTTTCCAGGGAGATACTCGCTGGTGGCTGAGAGAAAAGCAAGGAAAAGCCACCAATTCATTCATGTAAACACCCAGAGAAGTGTTTTTATGTGAGTTAAGTCTGAAGCACTCCAGTGTGAGGCTTGTGATGCTGCCAGAAATAATCCCAGACTAACAAAAGCACTGTTCTCTTAAAAAAAACCCAGAGATGGGGGTTTTTATACATCTTCTCTCGACAGACTATTAAGTGTCACTCTCAGCCTCACTACAGCTCTTCCACAACGAGAAAAATCACAGTCCATTAAGTCTCTCAAATGGCTTCACAAAAAAAAAAAAGCCATGTATTTGAAGTGGATTTAGCGGGAAAGGACCAGACTGACAGGGCTGGGGGACGAGGTTTCTCTTTTCCTCTCCAAACACAAAGAGCAGGGACACAAGTTAAGCGTTTTCCCCTCAATAAGCCCAAATTTTGTGCCTGTGGAGAACGAGCCATGGGGGGATACAAAGTCACTACAGGCCCTGGGAGTGCCACCAAGAAATCCAGAAGCACCAGGTCATGCTCTGACTGAGCATTCTGCTTGTTTTCCATCAGGCACATCCCTCTTTATCCAAACACTTGGTGTGCGAAGGGAAAATTCAATGATAGAACCGCTTACACAAACCAGCAAGAAATTAGGGAAGGTACAGAATGGAAAAAAAGACTAATAAAAAGGAAAGCATCAATATAAACAGGGATAAAATAGACCCAAAAAAAGAAAAAAAAGCCAGGGGTACTATAAAAAAAAAAAAAGTTCTTTTTCCTCAGTGCTGGAAGTTATTCCAGTCGGAGATCACAAAGCCAGATGCTTGAGCCGTGCTACGGAGGAGCTTCGGAAAGACTCCCTCAGATATTAAAAGTTAAAGTCCTCTGAATAATGGGGCTTAAGATCATAAATCAAGGGGTTAAACATTCTGATTTAAAGGTTACGCACAATTATAAGGGAGAGAGCTCAGAAGCTGCAGAGCTGGGCAGCTCAACGCAGAACGAGCCTCTCGCTCCGCAATAACAAAGCTACCGTAGCCATCTATTATCCAAACGTTCAGGCTTTAGGCATTTAAACCTTTAAACAGATGGGATATAATCCATATGTGTGACCACATCTGAGGAGGGATTTGTGCCAGAACGGGACGGAGTTAAGAATGGCAGAACTGGAAGAAAAAATTAAGTTTTTCCTTCACAGGAAAGCATTGGAAAGGAAGTGGAGGGAGGGAGCGGCCGGGTCACGCTGGGAGGTCGGGAATTGAGGGGGTTTGGGCACGTCCAGGGGGAATTTGGGTCAGAGATTTCCTCTGCATCACTGACATCACCTGCAGAGAGCTGAAAAAGTGGGGTCTGAGAGTCCCAGGGCAAGCAGGANAGAAGGAGAAGGAGAAGGAGAAGGAGAAGGAGAAGGAAGAGAGGGAGAAAGGGAGAAAGGGTCGCCTGTCCCTCAGGGTGGCCTCAGGGAGGGTCTGCACTGCTCTCTGCTCATTAACCAACGAGATGCAGCTCCAGTTAAAGGAATTTCAGATTTTAGAGTCCAGAACAGCCAGAGAGCAAACCTGAGCCATGGGGATGCCGTGCGTTACCTGCACCTCATTTCAAAGGAGAGCTTTCACCTCCAGTTAAAGAACATCCTCCTCCTGCTCCTTAACGTCCTATTTTGCTCGGGAAGAGGGTGGGGAAGGGGGTGAGTGATCTCCAGCCACGGGACAGGGAGTGCTGCTAACACCCCATTCCCCGTTTGCTGGCAGGGCGGTGGAAGAGCCTTGCAGGGACATTTCCGTGCGCAGGAACCGCTCTCGTTCTGAGCTGAGTTTTTTGGGAAGAAGGTGGAGACTCGAGCCACCAGTCCCACTTTGCCAGAGAGTGTTTGCAGGCGGTGAAGAACCAACCCCCTGAGCCCGGAGGAACGAGGCAGGAGGACACAACGCCGCCATCCTCGCCGGATCCGGGGGCTGGATGCTGGGAATGGGCACTGCCAGGTGAGGAGAGCCATCCTCGGGGATTGACCTGATCCACCTCCTTTTCCTTCAGCCATCCCTCAGCAGCCTGTGCAGCACCTCTCCCTCCACTCATCATTTCGAGCCTTTAAATGAGAAATCAGATCTTCCTGGCTCTGGCCAAGGCTCATTTGTGACTCTGCCATGTAACAGAACGGAAAAAGAAAGTCCTCCCACAGCTCCTCTGGGACTTGAAATGCTCCATATAAACAACGCCCACTGCAAGGGAGGGGAGGGGAATCCTTAACAAGGAAAAACTTACCAAGGATCCCTGACAATGACCAGAGTCCTCGGAAAGGGCAGTTTTCACCCTGGAAAAAGAGTCCCGGGTGTCTGGTGCCTCTCCCGCCCCTCTCCCCGTGCTGGGAAGGGTGGGAGAGCACGGGAAGAGCCCGGATCTGTGTTTGTGCCTGGCAATATCCACACACACGCACACAGGTGAGAGGCTGGATCACAGAAAGCCCCAAATTTGCCTCCTTCCCACTGCTCTGCCCCGCTGTGACCCCGATCCCACGGGATGAGGGCTGGCCCAGTGCAGCCCCCACCTGTTTGTGCTGGTGCCTCTGCCTTGGCTCCGGAGCTGTGGGGGCCAAGCAGGGACTGCTCCGAAACACACGCTGAGAAAAACCATCTGGAACAGCTCTTTGCTGCAGGTTCCTGCCCTGCTCAGCTCAGTAACAGCAACCAACACATCCAGCTCCCAGTCCCACTCTGCTGGACCCTCTCTGGGCACAGCAGATTCCAACCAGAGGGACGTGAAGGGAGCTGGGACAGGGGACAGGGCACCTGCAAGGGCACGTGTCACCCCAAACGTGCAGGCAGAGCTGTTTGTTGCTTCCTCCATCGCCCACTGCCACGAGGGGAAGCCAAAACAAGCGGGCACGGAGGGAATGAGCTGGGTTATTCCCCAAGGAGAGCTGCCAGCTCAGCACTTCCCACGGGAAACACGGACAGCCGTGTCCAGCTGTGCCCTGCAGACCCCCCCAGACCACCAGCCCACCCTCCTGGGGCTCCAGACAGTGCTCCACGCCCTTGACTGAAGGAGGTGAAAAAGCACTGCTGGCACAACGGGCCCAGCTGGAGCTGGATAATCTGACACCTGGAATAACGACTCCTGGCTTTTTTCAGCGGCAGAAACTGAGGCAGAGAAAAGAAAGGGACCTGTCCAAGGCCACAGAGCTCAGGAGACAGGGACTGAGCCCGCAGCACTGCCTGTGTTCCCTGGGCTGAGCTGCTGCTCGCAGCCCTCTCGCAGATGGCCTTGTAACTAAGCAAACTGAGTGGGACTGAGCTCTGGATTTGTTTTCCAGACTTGTCACACATTACTCATGTGATCTCGAGAAAAGTCACTTCATCTCCCTGTGGCCAAGTTCACAGTCTATGTATCCTCCAGTCACTTACCCAAATCTGCATCTGTGCTTTTCTTCATATCCTTCTGAAGTTTTTTGGTCTGATCTTCCAATCTGAAAGATGGGAGAAAGAAGGCAAAGTCGGAATCTTGGAAAGAAAGAAACCCAAGTGTATCATACGTGCAACAAATCATTTACGGGCTGAATATGCTGGCTTCTGGTGGGAGTTAAAAATATCCAGGCAAGGCTCGATGAAGTTCAGTGCAGCTCAACCCTTTCGGGTTGTTTTCAGATGGTTTTTAACCTTTTCAAGTTGGTGATCTCTTATTCATAGTTCGCATATTTCCTGAAAGTTCTCACACTTAACACAAATGGTGAAGCCAAATGCTTCCAGATGATCCCTGTGAGCTCCTGTGGCACAGGCAGGATGGCAAAGCCACTCCTGGTCCCCTGAGGTGTTGGACCCTTTGGGGACCCCGCAGTTTCCTGGCAATTCTACACTTTTTTTTTTCAAAGCTGCCACAATCTGCAACCCCACTGCTAATACTTCTGAGGACACCTTTGAACACTCAGAGAAACCCTGAAGAATTGGAAATTACAGGGCAGCGAGGGATTTGCTCACTGGGAAGAGCATCCCTGGCTAAAATCCCCTGGGAAGATGCAAGAGAGGACACAGCAGGGAAGCACGCGGCCGGTCCTGTCCGACCAGTGTGGTTGATACTCACTGCTGCAGCTTCCCATACTCCCTTTCAAAGTCTCTCTCCACCTGTGGAAAGAAGAGATGGAAATCAGCTCCAGGGGACTGCGGGGCAGCCTGGGGTGTGCAGGGAAAGCTGTCCCTGGGAAACACCGAGCTGAGCCCAGCACAAGCTGCAGCTTTAATGGGAGTTACGCCTCAACAGTAAAGGAAACCTTGGGGTTTCTGAGCTCCAGACTCTCTTGGAGCAAAGTCACTGCCACCAAACGTGTCAGCTCGAGCCAAGGACGTGCTCCAGCACACGGGTTGGGAGCTGATGGAACGAATGGGAATGCTGTAAAAGCAGGGAGGTCACAACCAAGCACGGCTCAGTGCTCTCTCCCAAAACCTGAGGGCAGCTGCTTCTCCTCCAGCCTCGCTAAGGACCCTGAGGTGGGTCCGGCTGTTTCCTCCCTCCTCTTCCTCAACAGGATGGTGAAATTCCCCCCCAAACCACCGCTGAGCCCTCCCATCTCCGCATTATTCACCCCCTCCACACATCCTTACCCCTACAACAGCTCCCTCCCATGAAATTCTTGGGCTGGAGCACAATCCCAGCGGACTGGGACACCTCCAAAAGGGAGGGGAAACCTGTGCTCCGAGCTCAGAGCTCCAGCACAGCCTTCTCCCGATGCTACCTCAGTGCCTGCTCCCTCCTACTTGCTAGCTGGCAGCAAACCTCCAGCGATAGGAGATATTTTAAGGAACTTTCTTTCCATGCTGACTGTTTTAACACACTTAAAACATTCATTCCACACCTCGTCAACCAGAGAAGCAAATGGATTTCAATTGACCAGCCAAGAGTAAATCCGTGCGCGTTTGTTGTCATGGGATCAGCGCTGGGTTCAGTTGTGTTGTCAAGCTCCCGTGCTATTAAGGAAATGCGGAGTGCTGGGAGCAGCCAGGACGAGAAGGATCCAAAGATTTGTTCCAATTCTTCCTGCTGGCCCTGGGATTTCAATCCCAGGCTTGATGCGACACCAGAACGTTTAACGGGGACGTTTGCTTTTCGAGCAGAATCGCTGTTAAAAGCTTGGGGGTTCAAGATGGAGCTCGGCTTTCTGGAAATCTCCTTTTTTAAACACCTTTTTGGGCTGCACTTGAACTCCACCAGCCCCATCCGAGGGCAGGCAGTGACCAGCCACATTCCAGCCCCATCCCAGCGCCCAGCTGTCCGCACCATCCGCTCCCACCATCCGGGGGATGCGAGCTGGCTCTCTCTCTCTCTCTCTCTCTCCTCCCCCCAACTCTGCTCCAAAAAACCCTCCCCGGTGCTCCAGCTCCCTTTTCGTGCTGCTAAAATTGGGCGCTGGAGAGAACAGCCACGGAGCAGTGTGGGGGCAGCTCACACGACTTGTGCCTGGCGCTCGCGGAGCCGCAGAAATCCGCGGCAGCTGGCGCCTGCAGGTCAGGTAACCGGCACATAGTAAAGCTCACCCTCCATCCCCGTGCCTGTTCCGGCTGCTAAAATACCCAGGGAGTATTGCACTCTATTTATAGGCCTTAGGTGTGAATTGTTTTGGTTGCAAACCGCAGAGGGTCGGGCACGACTCAAAAATATGCCCCCTTGGAAAGGCTGGGGGTGTCGTTCCCTTATCGCTCCCTCTCCGTGTTTAGGAGGATCTGCTCAGCAACCAGTTCCTCCGAAAGCTGGAGGGTTTGGCTGTGAAATACCTGCAAATATTCAGGGTTTCTGTCCCTTTTCTGCTGTCAGATTCGCCCGTTTCTGTGCAATAAGCAAAAGGCATCGCTGCTACACGGACACGGAGCAGCTTCCAGGGCCTGAAGGGGCTCCAGGAGGGCTGGAGAGGGATTTGGAGAAGGGCCACGAGAGTCAGGACACAGGGAACGGCTTCCCACTGCCAGAGGACAGGGTTAGATGGGATTTGGGGAAAAAATTCCTCCCTATGAGGGTGGGGAGGGGCTGGGATGGAATTCCCAGGGAAACTGTGGGTGCCTCATCCTTGGAAGTGCCCAAGGCCAGGCTGGAGCACCCTGGAACAGTGGAAGGTGTCCCCACCCATGGCAGGGGGTGGGACAAGATGGGTTTTAAGCTCCCTTCCCACCCAAACCACTCTGGGATTTCAGGATTCATTCCATAAAGACAAAACCTCCCCACCCTGTGACCCTCTGGGTGCTGTGAACCCCCCCAGACCTCCCCAGCTCCCCCAAAACCCCATCCCGGTGCCGGAGCAGGATCCGCACGGGATCGAGGTGACTCCACACGGAGACACTTCAGCTGCCCGGCCTGACTCACATCCCCAGCCCCATCTCTCTGAGACAGCTGCCCAAGGATTGCTCTTATTTTTCACGCCCACAGGCAGCAACTGGCTCCCAGTCCCCACAGTCTGCGAGCTCACGGAGCCTCCCAGCCGTGGCTGGAGCCCGGATATCCCACAAAAACAGCTCCGAGGAGCTCTGGAGAGGGGAAAGCTGCTCTCACGTGCTCCCACCCAGCAGAGTCACAGGCAGAGCCGTGCAAGGAGGACAAGCTGGGAACATTTTGCAGAGCACACAGTAATTCCCACTCCCAGTAGCTATCCATGGTCACACGCAGCCGACAGAGGCTGTGGAGAGGATTAGCACGTTAAGAGTAACGAGAACAAGAAGTACAAGCAAGAAAATTACAATGTCCTGAAGGGAAGTTTCCGCATTATTAAAATAATCCCACTGCTCCGCAGCCTCTTTCTGAAAACTCCAAATCAAACCGTGCTTTCTGTATCGAACCTTTTCTTTCTTCCAGGCACAGGGGCTGGGTAATGCAAAAACCGAGCTCGGCTCAGGGTTTTTATTTAAATCTACATCAAGAGCGACGAGCTCTCGAAAGCTTTGAAATAAAACAGCGTTCTCTCCTTCACCCAGTTCTTTTTTTTGTTTGTTTTTTTTTGTTTGCAAACACTGGGCCTCCCACCCTTGCTAAGATCCCTCCTGCTTGAAGGGCAGGATCACCATCACCACCACGGTTACGAGGCAATGGAGCAAGACCGAAGCCAACACTACAAAGAGATGGAAAAAAGGGACTGTGAGGAACCTTCCTATCCCCCTGGGGTTTATGTTTTCTTCCTGGAGGAGGAAGATGAGCTGATTTCTGCATCTTCCAGGGCTCTCAGCCTCTTCGTGGATCTGGGGGGAAGTGTCTGTTTCCTCCTCCCTCCTCTCCAAAAAAAAGAAACCCCCAGAATCAGGCCGTGAATTCTGTTCTAAGATGGAATTTCTGCTGCGTTTTTGCCATCCCATCAAGAGATTCAAGGTAAGTCCCGTGGGTGAATAACCTGAGCCAGAGCTGCAGAGTGCAGGTGGATCTGGGATGTCGTGGACTCCACCCAGCAAGATCTCCACATCCCCATCCTGCAAGCAAGCTCCCCAGAAAGGCGGCAAAGGGAAAAAGGATGCACGTCCCAACCGCGGAGACCACTTTGGCCAGAAAAGATCGAAGGAACAGAGCGAAAATGAGCACAATGATTTAACTGGCACCACTTGAATTCACCCCACCATTCCCGTGACATTTACTCCATTGTTTTGGGATTTACTCCACCATTTTGGGATTTCCAGCTCGCTGGTGGAGCCCAGTGGAAAGGTGCTGACGGTCACAGCTGCAGTGGAATCCTGCTGCTCACGGAGCTCCTCCGGCCGACACCCCTGGGGAAGGCAGAGCTGCTGGGATGAGTCAAGGAAGGGAGGTTTGGCAGCTCAGGTCTCCACTCCCTGCCAAGCTGACTCAGGCCAGCGAGGAGGAGGAGGAGGGCGAGTGGTCTGAGTCAGCCCAGGCCAGAGCAGGGCTGAGGGAAGCAGGGGGGGAGACGGGATGAAACCTCGGCTCGCCCCGTCCCGAGCGCCCCGCGGGGATGCAGGGCCGGCTCTGCTCCCTGGCTCCCTGCCTGCTCGGATCACCCCAGCCCCGGTGAAGGGCAGGGAACAACCTCGGGGGGACGCAGGTGAACTTCAGCTGGAGCTGCAGGAGAGCTGGGGAAACGAGACAGCTCCGACGGCAGCGCAGCCTCTGCTGGGAGCCGAGCTGTCCCGAGGGAGGGAAGAACATCTCGGCCATAAGAGGCTTCGTGGCTGAGCAATAAACATGGAGAGATATAATTCTAACAGGTTTAACTCCTATCGCTGGGCATTAGTTTAATTGGGCTGTGGGCCCGCGGCCCTGCTGACAGCAGGTCCTCTCTGAGCATTAGATCCTCCCACCCGGCTCCCCGAGCCCGGTGACAGCTGCTCTTTTCAGGGAAGAGGAGGGGAGAGATTATGCTGTCTGGAATTGGATTTGCCCAGGTTAAGGTGGAAACAAAGCACGGGCATGTCCGGGGAGGGGGAGATCACCTCAGTTCACCAGCTGATATTTTCTACCGGGGTTTCCTTCTCCCTCAAGAGCTAAACTGTGGCTGACACCGTGCCCTTCTCCAAAGGATCACAAGCGAGTGGGCACGGGGAGTCATGACTAATTCCTCGGCAGCCCAGGCAAATTGCTTTTCAGGACTACTGCCGGCCTAGATCTGACACCAGCCCCAGCATCGAGACAACAAAAAAGCCTCTCTGGCTCGCTGAGCCTCTCGGCAAAGCCACCCCCCTCTCCTGACTCCAGTCCCAGGCCTCATGGAGAGCCAAAGCAGTTACATCCTAACAAATGCTGCTTTTTTTTTTTTATCCTTCCCCCTCACCATCCTCTTTTGTGGTCCGGTCTCTGCGAGTGGGAGATCCTCTACCCACAACCACTTCCCTTCCGATGGGCTCGGGATGCAGCCCTGGAGATGCCACACCTTCCCACTTCCTGCAGCAGAGCCCAACATCTGGAATATCCCAACATCTGGACTATCCCAGCCTTGGCTGCTGCTGCTGTTCCCCAAAGCCTGCACAGATGGAGCGGCTCAGCCTGCAGCTGGGAGGTGAATTTGGGGGCCCGCAGCTCGCCGAAGCTACAAAGCAACCCCATCCCTTGCACACCAGGGCATGGAACGCCTCATCCCGGGGGATATCGGTGGCTTCCTGCCGTTTGTTCTGCTTTGAAGAGCTGCACTCTACGCTTGGCGTGAAGTTTCAAGGCTTTGAGCTTCCTGTTTTCTGCTTTCCCTGTACCTGCTGCCTGGAGAGCAGCACCACCACCACCATCACCACCACCATCATCATCATCATCATCATCATCATCATCATCATCATCATCATCCCAGGGCGAGTGGAAGCCGTTTAGAAATCAGTTTCCAACTTCGTTCGACACAAAATCTTGTTCCTGGGGAGCTGAGGAAGGAAGGAAGGGAAAGGAAAAGGCCTGGAAACGCTCTGGGTGCTGAATGAACCTCTGCCTGCCGGATATTCTGAGCTGTTCTATTTAATACACACACATGTATATACAAGCAAAGGCTGCCAACTGCTTCAGAACAGCACATTCCAGCAGCTCCGGGGAAGGGAAGATCTCAAAGGTGCCACCGCTCATCTGCAGGGAGCCCGAGCTCAGGGATGGCTGATTTCAGGGGGAGAAAAACCTCTCCCAACAGCGAACGCAGCAGGAGGAGAGGGAAACCAGCCAGGAAATCGAATATATTCAACTGGGATGTGAGAATGGGTGGGCTGGAGATGCCCAGCAGAGCTGGCCAAGACACCCAGAGCTGCAGAGCAGTCGGTTCTTGCCCCAGCCTGGAAGGACACCGGCGTTGGGAACACTGAGAGGCAAAATGTCACGGAGCAAGGAATGTGGGGGATCCTGGGAGGGTGTGAAGAGCTGAGGCTGGGCTGCCTCACCTGAGGGACCGCAGGCAGCAGCACCTGCCTGGTGGATCACCAGCCCTTGGAAAAGGGCAGCCGAAAACACACAAAAACCACGGAGGAATTTTACCAGTCCCCGTCTTCGTCGCCTGCCTGGCTTAAATTCTGTACTGACAGTTTGGAGCTGTTACAGAAAATTGCTGCTCCACGGCAGCAGACAACCACCAAATCCTTTAAAATAAAACATGACAATCAAGCCCTGAAGGGAGTGGTGGGATTAGCCCTCTGCCTCCAGGGAAAATGTCATGTCCCAAGGAGAAACTGCCCCACAAACGCGGGTGCCCACGCATCCTGCGGAATTAGCCGAGTGTCCCGGAGAGGAAGGATCAGGGATGGCAGCCTGTGCTGGGGATTAGGTCACGGTTGGAGGGACGAGCTCTGCCCCACGCCGCCTCTCAGGGCTCCCATTTTAGAGCAGGTGTCCAGGTGAGTTCTCAGGGCCGGCTCCTGGGAGGTTCCACAGTTTTTATTTTATTTTTTTTGGCACGGGACAAATGCAAAGCCAAGCTGCTTAAGAAGGGAAAATACCACAGCCAGCTGCAAGCAGCAGCACTTGGGGTAGGAGCCTCAAATCCACGGGAATACAAAATGCTTTTTTAATTTGCTTTTAAAGCAAATGCTGTGCAGCACAAATTAATTCACGCCCGAGCACTAAGCATCTCAGCTTATAAGCCTTTCTTTGGAAACAGTTATATTCAGCGATCTGAACCACTCCTCCTCCTCCATCTGCTCCGAAAGGATGAACAAACAAGCCATTGCTGAAAGAAGGAAGGAAGGAAGGAAGGAAGCAAACCCGTTCAGCCATCTCCGAGGAAAACCGTGCCAGACCAAGAGAGCTCTTTTCCCCCACCCCGCGCGCACACACCCCTCCCAAAAAAAAAAAAAAAAATTAAAAAAAATTTGTAATTTCAACAGATCCCAAACCAAAATATTCTCCCTGCATGGGGCTCCCCCTCGCTCCTCGCACGAGGAGCCGAGCGCCGGTCACACGCGGCAACAGGTTCTGCTGCTCCAGCTCCCTCCCACACGCTGCAAAATGGGACGAGTCAAAGTGCCGGCTTGACTCATCAGCCACATGATCCAAGGCTGGAGCTAAAAAGGGGGAACTGGTTTACTCACTGTCTTGGGTACAATCTGTTTCTTGGGCTGCCCGATCTTGAACGGGATCCTGGAAAAGAGAGAGGAGAAGGGAACGTGTGAGCGGCGGCGATGCCGGGCTCGAGGGCCCGGCCCCGTGCTGGGGGTGGGTTCGGGGGATTGTCCCGGGGTGGCAGCCCCTCATTCCAGGCACTGAGCATCCCCCGGAGAGGGAAAGGGTGGGAGAGACCGTGGGGAGACCTCTCAGCATTCCACAGCTTCCTCCTGAGGGGCAGCTCCGATCTCTGCTCCCTGTGACAGCGACAGGACCCAGGGAACGGCTGGAGCCGGGCCAGGGAGGGTCAGGCTGGATTTTAGGGAAAGGTTCTTCCCCCAGAGGGTGGAATAAACACTGGGACAGCTCTCCAGGGAATGGGCACGGCCCCGAGGCTGCCACAGCTCCAGGAGCGTTTGGACGCCGCTCCCAGGGATGCCCAGGGTGGGATTTTGGGGTGTCAGGGCAGGGCCAGGGGCTGGACAGGTCCCTTCCAGATCCTCCAAGAGCCAGTGCCACCCCTAAGGTCAGCCCCACACATCCTCCCTCCACCCCAAATCAACGCAAGGATGCTCCACGAGCAGCTGAAGAACCCGCTCTGCTTAAAACCAAATCTGACGGGGAGGAAAAAATAATACTGAAAAAAAAAAAAAAAAATCCCAAACAAACCCTGTAAATATTTAGAAAGAGGATATTAAAAAAAGTAACAACTCGGAGTCTGGAGCTGCGAGCTGCTTCAAAGGATTCCTCTGCTCCAACAGCTGGAGGAGCGGCTCACCTGCCAGCACAGCCTTCATTCTTAAAATCCCTAATTCCCAGGAAAATCTGGGTTACCTGAATGGTCTCCTCGGAGGTGAAGAGTACTCTAAATAAATTACACAACATATGTAAGGGTGGCTGGGTCAGCTGGGAGCAGCCACGCAGGTGGCCTGAAAATAATTGGATTTCTTTCACCTATCAGTATAATGAAAATCCGGGAATTCGACTGCTGTTGTCAATGGATTTAATTAAGTTAAAGAGGTGCTGCTTGGTTAAAGCATCTCAGGCAAAATCTCCCAGCGTTTTCTGGGTTGTGGTGCTTTAAACAAATAGAAAAAAATTGAGGTCGTAATGACATAAAAGTGGTTTTTTGCCAGAGACGCTTCACCTACAGCTCAGCTTCATCCCATGCCATCCCATCCCAAATCTGCACCAGGAGCTTCCTGGGAAAGTGTCTGAGTCCCCTCCTGAGAATTTGGACTGGGCCAGCCCAAATTCTCACGCTGCTACACAAAACTTGAGGTAAAACCACGGATTTTGGGACTGTGTTGGGCGCCGGTGCCGCTGCCTCCCAGTCTGGCTTTTCCCACCGCTGGTTTTCCACGTGCTTCCCACCAGCTCCACTTCCAAGCCCCCAGCACTGCTCCATGCAACAGCTGGACCCCCAGGAAACATTTTTATCAGTGTCACCTGCTGTAAAATCCAACTGTGCTGGAAAAAGAGTTTGCAGTGGAAGAACAGACGGGAAGAAGCAAAAAAACCTGGATTATCCGAGCTCCAAACCTTGCTCTTCCCACCTTTCCCGATGTTTTCAAACCCACGGTGTAATTACCCACCGGGAATAATCCAGGGCTGCACCCCCCGTGACCCTCCCTGAGCAGCTCTGGAGCCAACCTGAGTCACCAGGTTTAAATTTAAATTTTTTTTTTTTCGGGAGAACTTCCTGTTTATGGTTCTCCGCTGGGACCGGTGTAATTTTGGGTTTAACCCTTTCCAGCTCCTGTGGCGGTGTGAATCACCCTTCTTTTATAAACAAACACCACTCTGCTGTATAATTTCCCTGTCAGTAACTGGGGGTGTGGTGCCTTACAGGAAGAAAACAAAAATATATGGATTTTTTTTTTTTCCCTTTGTGTTTTCCTCCGTGGGTCAAATATAAACTAAAACGAGGCACCTCCCGCCTGCCATCCACAGCCAGGTGCTGTCACTTGATGTTTTTAGAAGTGATGGCATCAACTTGGTGGTGGAAAGATAAAAAAAAAAAAACGGGGATTTTACTCAGGGGAGTGTTATCCCAGTTAAAACCAGTTTGTCACTCTCTGGCAGGGCGGGAACAAGCAGGGAGCTGGAGCCAGGCTGGTTCCTAGCGGGAAAGGACAATTAAAAAGATGATTAAAGCATTACCTGTGCACAACCTGCCCCTCTGGGAGGTGCAGAGAGCATCCCAAAGTGGTGCTGTCCACTGGAAAAATGGCTAAATCCAGGGAATTCTGGTACCAAGAGGGATGTGGGGTAGGAAGAGCCAGGAATCAGCACAGGCTGGGTATCAGAGCTGCGAAGGGAAGGCAGAGGGAGCACAGGGGGTCCTGTCCCAAC
>VZTF01003557.1:82231-94797 GCA_013397755.1 Cnemophilus loriae | reverse complement strand
GTCAATGCCGCGGCCCCGATCCGGAGCTGGAGCCGGAGAGGGATGTGGAGCCACCGGGCTCATCCCTCTCCCCGCGCCCCAAAGGACTTGGTGCTTCCCGGAGGCAAAATTTCCGGGAGGAAAAAAAATCCATTCCCAGTTGAAAAACATCTGTCCAGGGCAGGAAGGGCTTTGGGAATGCCGGAGCATCTCCCCAGCTCGCCGGAGCTGATGGGAAAAGGTGGAAGCAGAGGGATGCACTCAGGTGCAATTAAGCCTCGAGATTTTACGCCAGTTAAAGATCTCCCTCGATGAAAGCTGTGGGGGAACTTTAATTCCCCAGCACCACAATCGGGGTCTGGTGGGTGCCCGAATTCCCCCGGCTGAGGGATTTCCCGTGGATTGAGAGCCTGCGGCGAGCGCTGCCGCCTCGGGATGCGACAGCGGCTGTGACATTTCACAGACCACAAGTTATTATCTTGCATCTCCCCAAAACACAACCACGGCTTGTAACGCTCCTGGCTGCGAGGGAAGTGGGGCGAGATGCAGGAAGAGCCGTGGAGACACCCCAAATGTCCCCACCTTCGGTCCTGAGCGGGGACAGAGCTGGTGCTCGGGGACAATTTAGTGGCACGGCCGAAAACTGAAGTGAATCAGACTCCAGAGGAGAAACTGAGGCTCTGAGTTGTTTGCCCGAGGTCACACGGAACCGGCTGGTGCCGGGATTGATCAGAAACACTCAGGGGAAGGATCAGGGTGGTTTTTTTTCCCCTGATGAAACAAGATTTTTGCTCAAGAGCCTCCCTGGAGAAACACCTCGGCCATAAACAACCGATTTCCACATTGCCACGAGTGGCAGAGGGCCGTGCCCAGGTCCTGCAGCCCCTCCAGCACCCGGCCTGTGCCCGTCAGTGCCACCCCAACTGGGACATCCCCACGGCAGGGTGGGCACTGGAGCCACCGTGGGAATGTCCTCCACTCCCTCCGAGCTGCTGGCGTTGCACAGCCAGGCAAGGAGGGAGAAGAAACGGGGATTTGTTTTCCACGCTCGCCGTTGCCCCTCGCGTTTTCAGCTCCCAGGGATCTTTTCCAGGAGCAGGGACAGGCGACGCGGGCAGGTCCTGCTTTAGTGCCCTCTTCTGGAGGCTCCGGCCGAGCTCCTGCCATCCCGCCTGGCACTGTCACCTCCCCCGGCTCGGCCACGCTTGGCCCGCGACCTTCCCTGGCCTGGCCTCCAAAACACATCCCGTGCCAGGAGGGAATTTTTCTGGGAGCTGAGCAGAAACGCTCTGGTGAGGCTCAGCTCTGCCAGGGGCCGAGCCGCCGGAGGGAGGGATGCTCGCACAGGGATGCAGCACCGGAGGCTGGGTCCATCCCCAGGCTGGGACGGGCCAGCGCCGCTCCCTGCGCCCGGTCAGGACATGTCCCTCTCCGGGGTTGGTGACGGTGGGCGACCCCAACCTCGGTGAGACAGAGATGTCGCTGTCACCAGATGTAGGGCAGAGTAAAAGCAGCAAGAAGGGGTTCATTCGAGGCCAAATAAGATGGGAAATTGTGAGCAAGGATGTGAACTGTGCCTGCGGCATCGCTGGGAGAGCCTGCGCCGCTTCTGCTGCAGGAGAGGAGCGAGGCAGAGCCACGGGGGAGCCGGCTGGGTTCTCATCCATGATCCTTTGGGATTGGGGTCGCCCCCTCCTCGTTCCCACCTTCTGCCAAAGGTGTCTGCTCCTCTCCCCCGTGCGCTGCCTTTGCACCGCAGGGCTCAGCCATGCAGGGCTGGATGCACCAGCACGTCCATTGGGGATTTTTAAATAAATCCATCCCCACTGCCTTGGGGATGGATTCATTTAAAAACCCAGAGACACCAAAATCTCATCCTTTGGCTGCTTTTAGGGCTTATTCCCTGGGAATAAAGACAATGGGGTGTCGGTGTCTCAAGCCTGCCCCTGGCCAGGCCGAGGATGTGATGCAGCAGGGAAATGGTTAAAAATAACCTTCAACCAACTCCTTAAACACCAGGGCTGCCAGACCCCCGCAGCTGCCTGACAAACGATGCTCAGGAATCGGATGTTGCGGAAAAATATCCGCTGGGTCTTTCCCAGGAAGCGCGGGAAGGGCTGGGAACCTCGGATGGGCTGGAGACGGAGCTGGCTGGGGAATGCCCGGCCACCCCACGCCTTGGGGACAGCGTGGGGGACCTTCCACAGGGTGGCTGAACCCCTTTGGGGGTGAACCTGGGGGGGCTGGAGCCACATATCCTGCTAATAAGAGAATTTATCTGGAAAAAGCTCCTTGGTGGGTGTCTCAGCGTCGCTTCCCAGCCCCGGGATGTTGCGATGGGAACGTGGGGACAGCACGGAGACCCCTCCTCCGAGCAGGAATGAGGGGCCAGCCCCGCTGGCAGGGGGGTGACATCAGCGGTGTCATTAAGAAGCAGAGCTAATGAGCCAGAAAACAGAGCCAAGGGCGGGGAGAACCCGCAGGGAGACTCGTGGCAGCCGCATCCCGCTCTGGCCCTGGGATGAGCACCACGGCCGCGCGCTGGGGGGGGGTCGGGGGCTGCCCCAGAGCCCCCCGGAGCCAGCCCCCCATCCCGGGCTGTGCGGTGCGGGTTAACAGGCTCGGCGTGAGTCAGGCAGCCCAGACGCACCGACCTGACCTGCCCGCCGAGCCCTGCTCATGTGGTCCCAGCTGGGAAAGTTTTGAAATTTCCCTTGTGGAGGCCACGTGAGCCTCAGAGCCCCGTGTTCCAGGCAGGGAGGGCAGGGAGGAGCCCACGCTTGGCAGCGGGCACGACGGATCCTTGCCCATCCTGGGGTCCCACGGGCTGCCCCGTGCCCCAGGATGAAGCGGCAGGAACGGAGCCCTGGCGTCTCGGGGGTCTGGGCTGCTCCATCCCTGCCGTGCAGGATTTTGGGAGGAGGCAGTGGAAGGGAGTTGGGGAGCTGGGAGTTGGCGGGCGTTGTGTCAGCCCGGTTTGAGCAATCCCTTGCTAAACCTTCTCCTGATCCTTATCCGCCTGCTCCGAGGTGCTGGTGATGCAACTCCCGCAGCTCGGGCTGGGGGGGATGTGCCAGCGAGGGCTGCGTTTCACAGCCCACATCTCTCCCTGCTTCCGATCCCGCTAGCCAGGCCGTTACCAGACCTTTCCCAAGGTTTTCTGCTGCCTGGCAAGGCTTCAACACCTCATCCATGTCCCCTGTGAGGATCCCTTCGCACCGAGAGCGCATCCCCAGCCTGCCGGAACACGCGGCGTTATCCAGACCCCTGGAAAAGCCCCTCGGGGCCGGGATCGAGGGCACAGCGGGTCCTTACCCAGCGAGTCCTGCTCCTCGGGGCTCAGGGCGATGGTCCCGTGTGCCGGCTGCCGGTACAGGCGGAACTGGTAGCGGTGGTACCCGCTGTGGCGCGGGGGCTTGGGCCGGCCGTAACCTGGGATGCAGAAGGGAAGGGCTGAGCATCCCTCCGAGCCGAAATTCCCACCGGAACCAGGCATCCATCACCCTCCTCCAGGCCGGGATCAGCTCTCCCACCCGGCTCCCTGCGCTGTGACCCCTCACCACGCACCAGCTCAGGTGTTCCATGGGCAGAGCGGGCACTGTGCCCACCCAGAACAGCCCCTCACCACCTCCTGGATCACCCCGACCTCTCCTGCATCCCCCTCCCCACCTCTGCACCCTCCCCCGCTGGGTGCAGCCTCCCCTGGGCAGGGGACCTGCTGGTGGGGACAAGCCTGAGACCCCCAGCCCCCCACCAGAGCACGGCCAGCACCCCTTGGGCTGCCCCAGGGGGGTCTTGGGGTCCACACTGTGCTCCAGGCTGGGAGGGAGCAGCGCACAGCTGCCCAGATGTGGGGCCTGCAGCTGGCTCGGGGCACCTCCAGCTGCTGAGGACAGAGAGGGCTGGTTGTCCCCAGGAAAGGGACATCCGTGGGATGCACAGCACAGCCACCCCTCGGTCTCCATCAGGGACAGGAGGATGTGACACCAAGGGACAAGAGGCTGAAGCTCCTCCAGGACTCAGGCACCGGCAGCCGGGTGAGCCCCCAGCCCCTCTCCCCTGGGCTGTGACCTCCCCGAGCCACGTCTGGCTCGTTTTGAACTGAAAGTCTTTGTTCGAGCAACATCGCAGGAGTTGTTGGGATTCACCCACTTTTATGTTGTGTTTTTCCTTTTGGGTTTTATCCCTTCCCCCTCTTTTTGCACTGGGTCTGGAGCCTTTCCAACCGCTGGGGAGTTTTTTAACCACTTTTGCCTCAAGAAAAGAGAAGAGAAAAAGTGGCTCCTTATTTCAGACAGCACCCAGCTGTGCCCTGGGGAGCTCCTTGTGTCCCCCCATCATGTCCCCCCATCGCATCCCTCCCTCGTGTCCTGGTGTGCCCACTCCAGCCAGCACTGCCACCCCCTCGTCCCAGCTGCCTGAGACCCCGTCCCCTCATTTGGGGTCTGCACTCACTTGTCAGGACCTTCCCTCTGATCTTCCCAACCCTCAGATCCGAACCCTGAAAGGACAAAACGAGGGAGGTTAGATGAGACTGGGATCCTCAGGAGAAACACACGGGGGGGATGGACCCCTCCTGCCCCTCCGGCTGCGCCCATTTCTCCCCTGGGATTCATTTTCCAACATTTTGTGTGTTTTCCTCGTAAAGATCATTCAGGAGCCACTTCTCCCGTGTGGGTGGCAAGGAGCGTTCCTGGGTTTTCTGTGGCTATTTGGGATTTAGGGGCTCGATCCGCAGTGCCCTGGCACACAGGTGACACCGCTGTCACCTGCACACAGAGACCATCAATGGTCTGGAGATCCAGGCCAGGGATCCAGGCTGTGGCACACCGGGAAAGCCACAATAATTATTCCATCTAAACCCTCGGTGCTGCTCGGCACACCGGTATTTGGGAGAGCTGCCCCATTCCGGGTGGGATCGTGGCGATTTCCACCAGCATTCCCACGGCAAAGCTTTGGCTTTGCTCTCGACAGAAACTCCTGCTCACAGAGCGAGTCCCACTGGAGGCTGGGATCTCCATCCCCATCCTGGGATGCTTCCCTGGGACACCGAGCACCCCGTGAGGCCTGGATGGATGACAAAGGGACAACGACGGGAGCTGCATCCACATCCCGGCCGTGCACATCCCAGCTCACCCCTGACCTGCTGGGCTATTCCCGGCCATTCCCAACCTCCCAGCGCTCGTAAATCCTCTCCTACGGCACCCGTTATTCCAGTCCTGCCCACACACGCCCCGCTGCCAGGGCTCCTCCGTCCTAACCTGCCCTGGGAGTTGTTATCCCGAAAAAAAGATGCCTCAGATAACTCCCAGCAAAAGTGCACGCGGGGAATGGGGCTCGGTGCCTCGGCTCCCCGGGATCAAAGCTTCCCTTTCCCTCCAAAGGAGCACAGCATCCCACCAGCTGCCCCGGCACCACCAAAGGTCACCGGGGAGCCAAGAGCCCGCTCAGCTCCTTGGATTTCGGCTCCCCGGCGCTGGCTCGCCAACTTGGCAGCCGGAGCCGAAAATATCCCCATGGCGGGGAGGTGATGAGTGAGGTTTTGGGCGGGTTCGGGTGCCTGGGATCACAGCAGGAGGGGAAGGCGCAGTGCAGGATGTGAGGGGAGAAGCACCCGGGGGTGCTGGAGGGGACACACGGGGCTGTGCCGGCTGCCGTGTGGCTGCCCAGATGTGCACACCCTCGCCATCCAGATGTGCACACCCTCGCCATCCAGATGTGCACACCCGCGCCACCCAGATGCGCGCACCCGCTCCGTGCAGATGCTCGACAGAGCCCATCCAGATGTGCGCCGCCAGCCCACCCACACGGGGCAGGCGCCTCCTCCGCCCAGATGTGCACATGTGGCCGAGCCCTCCAGCTGTGCCTGCTCCCCCAGATGTGCCCCTGCCTGGCGGGGAGAAGCTGCCTGGCGCATCCCGAGCTCATCCCAAGCCCATCCCGAGCTCATCCCGAGCTCGCCGTGAGCCGGGCCGGCTGCCAGCCCCAGCTCTTCAAAGGCAGGGACTGCGGGTTTCTCTCCGCTCCTGGCAGGAATGCTCCCGTGCGGGGACCGCGCTGCTATTCCTGGCTTTGCCAGGGGCTTATCGGGAGAGGCCGGGCCTCCTCCCTGCTTCCCTGCCCGCTGCTGTGGGCTGCCTGCTCGCCCCGAGATGCTGCGGCTTCCTCGCTAGCCCCGGGCATGGGAGAGTCAAAGGATAAAGCTCCTTTTTAAGAGGCGAGAACAGGAAGAGGGCGGGAGGGAGAAAGTCGGCATGAGCACTCCAAACCCTGCCTTTTTTTTTTTTTTTCTTTAATAGTAAACAGCTACCCTGGGAGCAAGGGGCGAGCTCTGGGCACGGCTGCCGGGACGCGGGAGGGATCGGAGAGGTGGCGTGTGACGCCCTGTGACATTTCCTCCCTGGTTTTTTTTGCGGAGGGAACGGTTTACAGGAGGAATAACCCCCCCTCCAGCCCCTTTCCCCTTTGCTGACACGCCGGTGAGGGCGAGGGGAGCATCACACTCCGGCAGCTCCCACAGATCCCTGCCACGAGCGGAGCTAATGGACACTGATGAGCTGCCGCGTTTACTAATGCCCTTTTATGAGAGCATTAATAGTTCCTAATGACACCATTTGAGCTTCCCAGCCTTTTATCTCCTCTTTCTCTCTTTCCCCTGCCGAGGACACGGTGTAGGAGGTGGAATTAGATATTCCCACCCTCCGGTCTGTGCCGGGTGGTGTCGAGAGCTGGCGGGGCGCGGGGTGCTCGTGCAGAGACCTGGGCAGCCTGGAAAACCTGTGCCACGCAGCCCGAGCGCCACGAGCTCCTCTCTGCGATCTTTTCCTCGGCCAGAAGAGTGGGGAATTTTATCCCTCTCATTCCCGGTGCCCCGGACACCGAGCGAGGCTCCCTGGGAGCTCGCGGCCAGCCCTCGGTGCTGCCTGCACGTCGCAGAGGAGGGTGGGGGGAATAAATAAATAACTAAATAAATAAACAAACACAAATAAATTAAAGGCAGTGAGTCACGCCGTGTTTTCCCTCTTGATCTTTTTTGTTTTCTTTTCACCCCCTTCCCTTTCTTCCCCCTCTCCAGAACGTGTCTGATCCCATCGCAGAGGAGGGGAGAGGGATGGGTGGCGAGCTCTCGGCAGCGATTCGCCCGGGCGAGGACGGAGGGTTATGGAAAGTGGGTGTGGGAATCGGCACAATCGCTGGCACGGGACCAGGACAAACAGATGACGGATGGGACCCAGGGAAGTGCAGCCGAGCAGGGCTGGGCTGCTCCTGCCTCGCTGGGAGCGCGTCCCAACCCGGCCCCGGGGACCCGGGGACACCGGGGGGGCTCGGCCAGGTGCGGCGGCTGCATCCCATGGGAAGCAGCCGAGGGGCCGGCCTGGCGTTAACCAACAATTATCCGAGGGGGGAAGCCGGTCCCAAACACCCGGGGCTCCTCCTGCGCTGCTCCGCACGGCTCGGCGGGGCCGAGCGGCTTCAAAGCCGGCCCAGCGGGAGCCCAGATTTGTTCTCCTCAGTTCCTGTGATCTTTGTAATGAGGTCACGATGGAGGAATTGGCTCAGCGAGCGCAGGGGAGCATCCCGGCAAGGGCAGAGCCTCCGGGATGGCAACCCGGCTTCCCTGCGAGCGGAGCGGAGGCTGGAACGGGGAATGAAGGATGGGATGCTAATTACAGGTGGATATGGATCTGTTCCACCGTGTCCTTGCAGAGGAAGGTGAAGGTTTCGGGGTTTCCTCCTCCCCACCAAAGCCAGCGGCGGTGGGGAGGACCACTCCTCCCCCAGCTCCCAGGAACATCCACGCTCGTCCTGCTTTCCAACAAAAAGCATGTGAGCAAGCGGCCGGTCCAAGAGAAACTCTCCCTCCAATTATCCCCGCGCGCAGGGAGGCCGGGAGAGAGCAGGGCAGGGCCCGGCCAGCTCCCAGCACTCCCAAACCCTGGCATTTCCCAGCTGTTTGCACAGCAGCTCGCTTCCACCGGGATCCTGGTGCTGGGTCTGGGGCACGGGATGCTCCCGAACGGCTCCGGCTCGCCCACTCCGCCCCGACCCTCTCGCTGCCGGCGCGGCTCCAGCCCACCCTCGCTTCGCCCGTCACCGCCAAGCCGGGGTTTGGTGCCCGAAGGAGCCTGTCAGCCCCGACCCCGCGAGCCCTTTCGTGATGAGAAATGTCACATCCCGTTACGGCAGCCTTGCTGTGCCACCGGATTGTCGTGGGCTCTCGGTCGAGAGAGAAATCGGGAGAAAGAGGAGAAAATACGGAGAAACACAGAAAGAGTTTCCATGGAAGAACCAAGGTGGGAATGTCACCTCCAGCCAGGATGGGAAAGGCTTCCTCGGGAACGGCCTCTCCTGGCTGCTCTATTACTCCAAAGTGTTTCGACAGCATTCCCAGGGCAGGGAATGGCTTAACACAGGGACGAGACCCCACAGAGGTTGGATCCCATCACACCCCAAATCCAGAGAAACCTCCCCTTCCTGCTGGAAGCAGCCCAGCTTTCCCAGCCCCAAACCTTCTCCTGAGCCTCCTGCTCCGGTGCTTCCCCGCAGCCCCAGTTCCCGGATCCTGGGATGACTCAGGGCCCTCGGTTTGTGCTCGGAGCCAGTTTCGCTCTCGGGGCACAGCTGGAGATGTGGCCAAGCCACCCCGGGCCTGAGGCAGGAACGATTCCCAGCATTTCCCTGCTCCAAAACACAGGCACCCCACGTCTCCATCCAAACTTCCCGCCCGGATCCTCGTTGCCCAGCCACTTTGCACGGAAAGAACGGGAGTTAATCCTCTCTCCAGAGCCTCCTGCTCCCTCTCACAGGCTCCAGGAATGTCCAGTCCAGCCCTGTGCTCCCCAAGGAGGGTGGGATACATGGAATCACCCCACCTCCAGCTGCCAACCCCCTTACCCACAGCCAAACCCCATTATTTTAGTTTATTGGATTTTATACTGATGGAATTTCACCGCTCCAGGTGATATTTGACTTGTTCCCTGTCAGTCTGCACCTGAATGTTCGATAAACCACCATGATCCAAACCACATCCAGGCAGAAAAAGAGTGGAAAAGGTGCTTTTCCTTCCACAGGGAACTTCTCAGAACCTCAGGAAAGCTAAATCTGGGTGGGTCGGGATCTCACAGCTCATGGATTTGTCTGTTTGGGGACTGACACAGCCACAAACACCAAACCTGGGTGATTTTAACCCCAAAATCGTGCCAGGACACCCCGTCCCAGCAGGCACTGACCAACACTGTCTGCACACCCTCACCCCAAAAAATTCTCTGCGGCTCATCAGAACTCCTGGGAAAAGCTGCTGAGGGTCCCCAAGGAGCAGGAGGGGTCCCATTGTCACCCTTGGGAAGCTCAGGTTGGAGCAGGCCCAGGGATGTCACTGCTCCAGCACGGATCTGAAGAGCCTCTCCCACTTTTCCAGGGTCTGAACTCCAAGGATTTACCCCTACAGCCTTTAGGATTTTTAGGCAGCTCTCAGCACGGCCGGGACGCTTTTCTAGCTCGCGATAAGTGGGGAAGGCGATCATAAAAATATATTAAAAAATAAATATCGGGCATGGTTGCAATTTAAATGCAGCTTTGTCTGATCCACCCTAACGCCGCAGGGGAGGACGTGCCACGGGTTATTAACTGAGCAAAATAAACATAAATCACCTCCGTGCCTGGCTCTTTGCGAGGCTTTTTTTTTTTAATCTAGAGACAAAACCCTGCACTCCGTAACCCGACCCATCCCTGGCAGGGACCTTCCCGGGCTCCTGCCTCCCCCCTGGCAGCCCGAGGATGGCATTGTGAGAGCCAGAATCTCCCGTTTGCAAAGAGGGAGGCTCTGCTGGGTGGATTTCCAGCGAGAGACAGATCCGTGCCCGGCTTAGGCGTTGCTGTGCCCGTCTGCGCCTTTCCTGCAGGATGTAGGTGAGGGGTCCGAGCCAGCGGGGTGGAGGCTCTGATGACACTGGGAGGGTTTTGAAACATCAGACAAAACATTCGTGTTGAAAAAGAAGAGGGATTTTGTTGGGTTTTTTTTATGAAGCACCTGAGGGACTGCGGAGGCAGCTGAGGAGAGGAATGGGATGCAGGATGCTGGGCTCCCTTCCCAAAAGTGCAGCCGAGCTGCTGTGGGAGGGCACGGGAGATGTGGATTTGCCAGGGCACTCCTGGCGTGGGTTGGAGGGCTGGATTTGGGAGTCGAGGCCGGTGGCTTTGCCAAGAAACTTCATGGAGGAGCTTCCCTGCTACCCCTTCCCTCCGCATCGCCGGCAGGGAAGCACCGGGGCTTTGGTGAAGACAGAAAGTTGAGTAAGGTGAAGGTTGAATAAGATGAAAGTTGAGTAAAGTGAAGGTGGAATAAAATGAAGGTGGAATAAAATGAAGGTGGAATAAAATGAAGGTTGAACAAAATAAAGGTGGAATAAAATGAAGGTTGAACAAATGATGGTTGCACCAGGTTGTGGAAAGGGCTCCACTCTCCCTGCTGGCCGTGCTCTGCACCCCGGGCAGTCGGGGGGTGGCTGCACCCCAAAGCCCCTTTCGGGAAGCGCCGCAATCGCGTCCCGTGGGTCACACCCCAGCTCCCGGCCCGCGGGCCTCTGCTGTAAAACTGGGATGATAAATGATGGATGCGATTGCTAAGAACAACAGGGATGTTGATAGCAACCCCAGGGGTGTGTTAGGAAGCTGCGTGGATGCCGGGCTCGGCTCTGGCTGCCTTTAACAGCCCCACGGTGTCGCAATTCCGGGCGAGCTCCCGGCGGAGCTGGCTGCCGGATGAATCACCCTGACCCACTGGCCCGCTGCTGGCCTGGCCAGGGGAGGGCTGGGGTGGGATTTGTCCTGCTCAGGATCCGGCCAGGACCCCCCTGGGGCATCCTCCACCCCCTCGGTGCGAGGATGCTCTGCTGGGGTGGGAGGTGGTGCTGGGGCTGGAGGAAGAGGAGGGAGGGATGAGGATGGCTCAGGCACTTTGTGCCCCTCGCCGTGACAGGGTGGCACCGCTCAAATGCCACTTGCGACCCCCATTTTCCCGGACCACGCCTGTGTTTGGTGCCCTGGGCTTTGCCACCAGCCTGGTCCTTCGCAGAAGCTTCACCCCACATCCACCCCACGGATCTGGGCTCCCTCAGTGCTCCCACACCACGCCCAGCTCTGATGGAGCATCCCCAAAACGCTGCAAGAACTCCCAGGAAAGGTGAACTACGAGAGATTTCCACAAAGGCCCTGAGATTCCAGCACGAGGAACAAGCTTGAACTGGCCAGAAAAAAGGGCTGGGTAGGACTGGAAAGGTCTTTTCCATCGCAGTCCTTGAGAGTGGAAAACTTGCTCGCCCCGTGTGCGTGTAGCTTTAAGATGAGTTTGCTTTTCCAGCAGCAGATTTCCGGAGGATTCTTGGAGAAACACCAAATTTTGCCTAATTCAGTCATTTAAAGGCCCGTAGCCTGAATTCTGTGCAGCTGAGAGCGGAGCCTGCACTGGAACCTTCCCTTGGGACGTGTCCCTGAGGAGGCTCTGCTGCTGCGTCCCCTTTGGGGACTGGGATCGTTTCCCTTGGTGGCTGGGAAGCGCCGGCACATTCCCAGTGCTGCCACCATCCAGGCTGTGGTGACCAGCAACAACCACGGCCGTGGGGCACGTGGGCCTCAACTCCTCACATCGGAACCACGCATCCCTCTGCGAGGCACGGCCGGGCTGGAATCCCGGAATGGTTTGGGTGGGAAGGGATTTAAACCCACCCAGTGCCACCCCCTGCCACGGGCTGGGACACCTCCCACTGTCCCAGGGTGCTCCAACCTGGCCTTGGGCACTTCCAGGGATGGGGCAGCCACAGCTTCCCTGGGAATTCCCTCAGACCACCCTCACAGGGAACAATTCCTTCCCAATATCCCACCTAACCCTGCCCTCTGGCAGTGGGAAGCCATTCCCTGTGTCCTGTCCCTCCATCCCTTGTCCCCAGTCCCTCTCCAGCTCTCCTGGAGCCCCTTTAGTCCCTGGAAGGGGCTCTGAGCTCTCCCTGGAGCCTTCCCTTCTCCAGGTGAGCACTCCCAGCTCTCCCAGCCTGGCCCCAGAGGGGCTCCAGCCCTGGAGCAGCTCCGTGCTCTCCTCTGGACTTGCTCCAGCAGCTCCAGGTCCTTGTGACATTGGGGACCCCAAGCCGCAGGTGGGGTCTCCCCAGAGCAGAGCAAAGGGGAAGAATTCCCTCCCTGGAATTCCTGGGGGATTTTTGGGGGTTGCACCCAGCCATGACCACCAATAGATCCCGGCGGGATTTGGGGTCGGACGCTGAGCCCATCCCTCCCCCAGATCCCTCCAAACCCCATCCCACAGCCGGGCTGGGGGCGCTGCCGGGGCTCCGGGGGGGAGGAGCGGGGGGGGTTCGCACACGCCGCAAAACCCTCCCCTGCAAATTCCTCCTGCCTGGGGTGTCTGATCCCCGTCCCAGGCACCTTCCCGGGCGCGGGGGTGGATCAAAGGCCGCGCGTGCCAGCCCTGCTCCCGCTCTGGGCCAACTTGGCTATTTCGGCTTCCCTAATCTGATGGGAGCGGGAGCCTGGGCTTGGGGGGCTCATTTATTCCTCTGGAGGTTTTTTTTTTTTTT
>VZTF01003557.1:62055-82181 GCA_013397755.1 Cnemophilus loriae | reverse complement strand
TTCCTTCCGCTGGCCAAAAATTCTCCCTTTCGCCCCCGATGACGACAGCCCCGGCCGGGAGGGGACCGCGCTGTCCGGGCCCCGCCAGCGCATCCGGGCGGCCGCGGGCTCGACCTCGCCGCTCCCCCCAAAACCCCCCCCACGCCGCTTCCTGACGGCTGGAATTGGCAGCGCTCGGAGGGAGAGTCCAGAGCTGCCCTTGGGACGGGAGAAACTCCGACCGGAAACGTCTCTCTCTGGAGCAGCACCAAGTTTTCCTCACTTTTCCCTCCTGCCCGGGATTTTGCTCGGGGAGGGGGCGCCCGGGAAGGATGGGACGCTCAGGAAAGCTTTGCATTGATTTGGATGATGAGGAGGAGCCAAAAGCGCCTTTTTTATGGAGTTTTTTGGCTGCCGAGCATCCCCTGGCCAGCAGGCTCTTGGCAGAGCCGCAGAGGAGCTGCTGACCCCCCAAAAAAATGCAACCCCAGCAGCAGGAGGAGGACGAGGGGTTAACGGCAGCGCCGCTGCTGCTGCTCGCCTGCCAAAACCGCTCCGGCGGTGCCATGGACTTCCCTTTCTTCCATAAAAGTCCACCGGATCCGGGCTCCCGTGGGATGCTGCAAGGAGGGGGCCGAGCCGCCCTACCTGGGGCGCGTGCAAGCGCCGGGGGCTGTTTGTGCAATGCCCCGTGCGCCTCCCAAAAATAAATTAAAAAAAAAACCCACCTCGGGAGCCGGGAGCCAGCGCTCGCCCAGCTGCCTGCCCTGGCTCGGGCTCCGGAGAGGGAAAAACTCATTTTTTTTTTTAACATATTTTGGGGGTGGCGAAGCGTGAGGCGGCCGGGCTGGGAACGGATGTGGGGAAAAACTGGGAAGGGATGGCCCGGCTGGGGCAGCACGTGCTGCTCCTCACGGAGCTCCAACATCGCTCCAACAGCCCTGCTCCCCTCCAGGAGACCCACGGCTCCTTCCCCACGGGGGTGGAAAGGCACTGGAGAGGCTGGTGGGAAGCAGGGAGAGGAGAAACACGGGAGGCGTCCCCTCCCATGGAGCCTCTTTCTGCTCCATCCCCTTCCCAAACCACGCTTGGACCTCCCAGCACCCCAAAATAGCCCCCAGCTCCAGCCCTGATTATTTCAGGCCACTTCGTGGGTGATGGTGCGAATATAAAGACCAAGAGGTCTCTTCCCAGCCCTCTTCCCAAACCAAGGTGTCTCCCAGAAAAGCTGTGGCTGCCCCGTCCTTGGAAGTGTCCAAGGCCGGGTTGGACGGGGTTTGGAACACCCTGGTCTGGTGGAAGGTGTGGAATGAGATGAGTTTTAAGGTCCCTTCCAACCCAAACCACTCCATGACCCTGTGAAACTGCATTTTCCCGGGAATTCGGACGGGGCAGAAACGTAAAATCCAACAACAGGAGCTGCTCCTCCCCACAGAGATGCTCCAACTGCCCCCGCGCTGCTCTGAGCTCAAACCCCACCGATTTAGGATTTACACCCCAATTCCCCCCCGGGCTGTCCCCAGGGACACTGCAGCAGGTCCCGGCGCTCGGGTGGGTGTCCCCAAGGCAGGAGGAGTGGGGGTCCCCCGCTGACCCCCCTCCCTTGCGGGCAGCTCGCCCGAGCCCCGGCTCAGTTACAGCAGCAGACGAGATGTCATCACACCGAGAGCCCGGGGCTTGCATCACAAGTGTCTTGCAACGAAGAAAGCCAAATTTTTTCCAGGAGCAGCACACACGCTCTCTCTCTCTCTCTCACACACACACAGCCTCGGTAATTAACTTAATAGGTTTCTTACAGAATGCCCCGTGAGTGATGCTCAACATATTCAAGTGTTGACAAGACGGCGCTGAACCCGACGCCTACACAACGGGCAAACGAGGCTCGGAGCGCAGACACACCTTCATTGTCTGAAACTTGTAGTAAAACTCCAAACCCGCCCTTGTGAAATGGGGAGCTGAGCAGATGCGGCTGAGTAACCCTTCAGCTGCCAGGACCTGGCGCAGCACCTGGCAGGACCCAGCTGAGGTGATGGCCGGTGGTGCCCAAGACCCCAAAATTAGTTTATGAGTGGGTTGGACAAGGTGGATCACGGCAGATGCTTCCATACATATTTCGAATGGGTAATTAAGAGTTTTTAGCCCCCTGGGATCATCATCCTTGATCCTTGTGGGTCCCTTCCAGCTCAGGACATTCCATGATTCTGTGATTTGCTGGGCACTGAAGTAAATCAGCAACTTCTCACTCCTCTACAAAAATATTCACCCCTCAGAAATTGGCTGTAAATCCAAGGGGGTGAACACGGCGTTGTCCTCTGGATTTGTTCCAGGTCAATATTTGGGCCACTAATATGCAAAAAAAGTCCCTCCCTGTGTGTCACCTGCCCAGTGCCAAGAGGAATCATTCCCTTCCCTCCTGCCTCGGGAATTGTGTGATAAAAGACACGATTTTGGCTCATCCGTGCTGGATGGGCTCAGATCCCCAACTGAGGAAAGCCAGCATCAAAAACCCTCCTGAAGAGCCAACAGCACCCACGGGTGACCCAAAAAAAAACCTGGGAAAAAAAAAAATCTTTGGAAGAAGGATTAATGGGAAAACCAGTTTGGATGGAGCTGTGATGCAAGAGGCAGCAGAGATCCATCTCCCGCTGGTTTGGGATGGGATCTTGAGTCAGGAAAATTGCCTAACAAAGGGTGGTCGTCCCTACAGGTTTCTCCGGATTGGGAAACGTCCTGCCAGCGGCTGGGACCCGCGTGGAGCAATCCCAATCGCAGCCTGGCTGTCATCACGGTGCTGACGAGCTCCCAAACCCGTCGGGTTCCTCAGCGTCCCCTTCACCTGCGCGGGGCCCCGCAGCTGCGCCCCGTCCCTATCGCCCCGGGATCGGATCCGGTTGGATCGGGGGGGAAAGTCTGTCAGCGGCTGCTGGTGACGCCGCAGCAGCAATGGGATCATTCCCAAATGTCACATCCAGCGTGCTTCAGAAGGGTTGGAACCTCAAATTTGGCGGCTTTTCCCCATCCCCCTGCACGTTGTGACCTCAGGGCAGGCGCTGGGCACTGCAGGGATGCAGGATCCGCCATTATTCCTAATTTTAAGAGGTGCAAAAGCATTCCAGAGGTTTTGATCAACACAGCAAATGCCCCAGAATATGGGGCACATGTATTTTGGGGGATTTTTCCAGCACCAGGACCTTGTGCACAGCAGTTTTGGGGGATTTTTCCGATACCAGAACCTTGTGCACAGCAATTTTGGGGAGATTTTTCCAGCACCAGAACCCTGTGCACAGCAATTTTTTGGGGAATTTTTCCAGCACCAGAACCTTGGGCACAGCAATTTTTTGGGAGATTTTTCCAGCACCAGGACCTTGGGCACAGCAATTTTTTGGGGGATTTTTCCAGCACCAGAACCTTGTGCACAGCAATTTTTTGGGGGGATTTTTCCTGCACCAGAACCTTGGGCACAGCAATTTTTTGGGGGATTTTTCCAGCACCAGAACCTTGGGCACAGCAATTTTTTGGGGGGATTTTTCCACACCCAAAGAGTGTGGATGCTGCAGATGAGACCTGGGCTGCAGATGGGCGAATCCACAGGGCTACGGGTACACGGGAATTAAGGATTTAGCCGGGAGTTAGCTCGGCATTGTCACGGAATTAAAGGTTTACCTGCGCGTTGCAGACGGAGGCTTAAAGATTTTACAAACACACGAGATTTACAGCTCTCCCAAATTTCGACACCGTCGGGTTTACCCCTCCAGGGAGGATTTTGACTGGGTCTGGACGGTTCTCCTGATGAAACCTGGTGGGAATTGGGGCTCAAGCTTTACCCACGGCTACGTGGCACCCGAAATGAGCCCAAAATCCTGAACCTGTCTGGGCTCTTGCAGAGACGGAGCCAAGCGGGCTCAGACCCTAAAACCGCACAAGGTAAAGCCGTCACCTCAGTGTTCACTGGAGGAAAAATCTTTGCATGAAAATCTCTTTTCTGTCCTCAAAATCCCAGTGACATCCCAGGTTTTTGGGAGTTGGAGCATCCCTTCCACCGGCACCTCCAGCAGCGACGGCGGGGCCTTAAATCACATAACCAAGGTGAGCCCCAGCGGAGGCTGCGGGGCAGCAAATCCTGCACATCCAACCCCTTCCCAAGCACTCCCAAGGATGAACCCTGGAGGGAAACACGTCCCAAACACCCTCCAAACCCAGGGCTCACGGCCTGGCCTGCTATCAGCTGCCCGTCGGGAATTGCAGCCGCTTGCATGCGTGGAGCAAGGCAGAGGTGCAGGAGCTGTGCAATTCCCAGCCCGGGGCGAGCGGCTCACCCACACACCGGGAACGGGAGCTGCAGGCCGGGCCCCGATGGCAGGCGGATAAAGCTGCCCTTACGTAAGGCCCGGGGTTGCGTGGAGGATCCGTGGCGGGAGCAGACTTGCTCCGGGCTCAGCCCGGACCGTGCCGGCAGCCCCGGGATGGATCCGGGCCGGAATATCCCGGGATGTGCAGCGCGAGAAGCAAACCTCGCCCTCCTGCCCCCCACGCTGGAGGTTCTGTGCCCATCCCAACCCCTTCCCAAAAAATAGGTGCAAAATAAGTTGTTGTTCACGAGGGCGCTGGTGATTATTAATAACAACTCGGCTCCGTGGTGCTCCAGTTTTCCCGAGCTCCCTGGCAGCGTTCCGCCGGGGCCGGTGATTTAGTGCAACTTAATTATTCCTGGCGTTTCATCACCTCTTGTTTTTGATGTCTGTGTCTCTGTCAGGGCCTCACCTTCGTGACTAAGAGAGCCAGGGAAACAAACTGCTGGAAAAGGGAGTGAAAGGGGGAAAAACCCTGAGCTGGAGGGTGCCTGGAAGGCTCAGGAAGGTGTCCCGTGGGGATGCTCCGTGCGTTCCCGCTGCAGGACGGGATGTGCGTGAGGATGCACCCGTGGAGCCCCACGTGGGGCGTGGGGGGCTCCCACCCGAACCCACCCGAGGTTTCAAGCCTCGGCTGTCATTCCCAGGAGCAGAGTGAGCAGTGTTCCGTGCCTGCTCCTTCCCAAAGGGAAAGGACGGCGCTGGGCCTCGTCTGCCCCTCAAACACCTCAGCGAGGAGCGAGCGGCTCCCCCGGCCCCGGGAAGCGTTGGATTTGCCGGAATTGGCTCCCAAGCACCTGGGAAGCTGCCAGATGGGGGCTGCTAATGGAATTCCTGTGGTTCCCAGTCCTCAATCCCCACCACGGAGTCCGGAGGAGCCGCGAGCAGAGCTGGGAGCAGCTCCGGGGACGGTGCCTTGGTTCCACCCCGCAGGCGACACCGGGAGCACACAGGGGGACACGGGAAGGACTCAGGGATGCACCCAGGGAAGGAGTTGCTCCAGGGAAGGAGGAATCAGGGCTGGAAGCTCGTGAGTGGCAGGAGGAGCATCCTGCAGGAATGTGGCTGGAAGGGGAGGAGCGACGCATGGCGGGGCCGGCACTGCCCCAAAATCTGCTGGGTTTTCCTGAGGAATTAAAGCCAGGAGCAGGTGGGATGAGGTGACAACCGTTATCCAACATTTTACACATGATGGGAAGCGGGAAGAGTCTCTTGGAATGGCTAAAGAGCTGCTTTGGGGTGGAAAACGGGGATGTAGGGCTGGGTGCAGGACTGGGACACACGTTTGGGACTGGGGTGCAGGGCTGGGATGCAGGGCTGGGATGCAGGGCTGGGATGCAGGGTTGGGATGCAGCGCTGGGATGCAGGGCTGGGATGCAGCGCTGGGATGCAGGGCCAGGATTCAGCACTGGGATGTGGGGTTGGGATGAAATATTGGGATGCAGGCCTGGGATATAGGGCCAGGATTTAGCACTGGGATGCAGGGTTGGGATGAAGGGCTGGGATTCAGGATTGGGATGTAGGACTGGGATGCTATACTGGGGCACAGGTCCGGGATGCAGGGCTGGGATGTGGCACTGGGATGTGGCACTGGGATGTGGCACTGGGATGTGGTACTGGGATGTGGCACTGGGATATGGCACTGGGATATGGAACTGGGATATGGCACTGGGATGTGGTACTGGGATGTGGCACTGGGATGTGGTACTGGGATGTGGCACTGGGATGTGGTACTGGGATATGGAACTGGGATGTGGCACTGGGATGTGGCACTGGGATGTGGTACTGGGATGTGGTACTGGGATGTGGAACTGGGATGTGGAACTGGGATGTTCCCACTTTGGGGCACAGCAGGGAAGCTCAGCAGGTGCCCAGCCAGGGCAGAGGACGCTCCTGGATCCGTTTGGGATCCACCAGCACCTCTCTGGCAGCGCCAGCCCTGCTCAGCATCCCGAGGATTTCACCCACCCCCGGGAAAACCCAGGCTCCACTCCAGGCCACGCCGAACTCCGCGAAGCCGGGGGAGAGAAAGCCGGGAATTTTCACGAAAAGGAGGAGAGAGGGAACGAGGACGAAAAAGAAGGAAAAAAAAATCCCACAGCATTCCCAGTATTTCCCTGTGTGTCTGTGGCCTGGCGCAGCCCTTCTGCTCACTGCTCTGTTTATCCATGACAGACAACTAATTAACATCGGAGCCTCTTGAAAGGTCTTTTCAGAGGTAATGTTCTGACAGAGGATGTCAGTGAGGAGCAGTGATTTGTCTAAGCAGTGATCACATTGTTTCAGACTGAATGAGGTGAATATTAAACTGCTTTAAATGCACTCTTCATAAAGCACTAATTACATACTCCCGGGGGAGTACGGGCAAGGAATACTAAACAGCCGAAAAGTCAACAGAGTGCTTTTTATAGTATGTTGCTGGGTTCTGTGTTTTTCTGTCTTTCTTTCTCTCTCTCTCTCTCTTTTACAGTAAAATCACAGCACGCTGAAGAATACACATTTATAGCACAATGCTTCACATCTAATTATATGGCAATCATTAGTTTTAACCTGGGTGTATTATATTTTCTTTGATATATCGTGCCCCCCGGCATCTCTTTGCATAGAACACTTCCAAAGGCATTTTCTCCCCTCCCTGGAAAAAAATGTGCTTTTTTTTTTTTCTTCCCTTTCCAGCGTTAGCATTTGCTTGTAATTTTTTTTTTCTTCCCCCTAAACAATTTTTTTTTTTTTTTTAAAAATTGGCAGGAATAAAAAGGGGTAAAAGAGGGGAGGAGGAGAAATCCGTTTAATCCAAATAAGAACCTGTTCCCTCCCTCCTGGAATCGTGCACTTTATTATTACCAAGGTAACTCCACTGGGGTTTTAAAGGGGAAAGGAAACACAGAATGGGCCATTAATGAATTCCTGCAGATCCTGCTGCACTCCTGGTCTGGCTCGGCCCGGAATTCCTGATGGGGTGAACAACTACTCCATGAATTATTGATTTTTTTAATAGCGCAACTTGGGCGGAGGGGGGAGATTGAAGTAACCACAAATAAATCCTCCCCGCGCTGAAAACCTCGAGATCCTCTCCTCCAAGAAGTGGAAAAACAAAAGAGCAGCGTGTGACAGGCCCCGGTGTCCTCGAGGAACCCGGGAAGCGAAGGGAAAGCTGGGAGGAGGTGGTGGGGACAGGGATGAGGGGTACGGGGGCTGCTCGACCACAAATATCCCCCTAAATGCTCAAGGTCTGGCTCGAAAGCACAAGGCACGGCTGAAATTTGTGGGGAATGGCACAAACACGGAGGATCTGCCTCAAAATCGCAACTTTCCGGCCTGCCAGCACCTTCCAGGGGGCCTGAAGGGGGTCCAGGGAAGAGGGAGAGGGGCTTTTCGTCAGGAATTTTAGTGCCAGGACAAAGAGTTGTGGATTCAAATGGAAAGAGGGGAAATTTAGCTCAGATATATGGAAGGAATTCCTCCCTGCGAGGGTTGGGAGGAGCTGGGATGAAATTCCCAGAGGAGCTGGGGCTGCCCCATCCCTGGAAGTGTCCAAAGCCAGGCTGGAGCACCCTGGGATGGTGGGAGGTGTCCCTGCCCACGGCAGGGGGTGGGATGGGATGGGATTTAAGGTCCCATCCAACCCAAACCATTCTGGGATTGAAGGATTCTAAACGCACAGGGTTGGTTCTATAAATGTGGGGCCTGGCCCAAAGGCACAGGGCAGGAGTCATAAACAGGAGCTGTGGCTGAAATAAATCGAGTTGGATTCACGCACGAAGGTACAGAATCACAGAATCGTGGAATTGTTCANCAGAGCCACAAGGTCCCCCCTGAGCCTCCTTTTCTCCAGGCTGAGCCCCTTTCCCAGCTCCCTGAGCCCCTCCTGGGGCTCCAGCCCCTTCCCCAGCTCCGTTCCCTTCCCTGGACTCTCTCCAGCCCCTCAGCGAGGCTCCCAGCACCGGACACGGCAGCCCCAGGACCGTCCCTCCGGCCATCCCGAGGGTGCAGCTCCTCCTGCCACGGGCCCTTTGTCACTGGGGTGTCACTCCAAGGCCTGCCCGAGCTGAACCACCGCACGAGGCCACGGATGTTCAGTCCATGCCCACAGCACCCCATTCCCGGGATCCAGGTGCCCACGGATCCGGGCAGGAGCGTCGGGAACGTCGGGAACGTCGCGCGGAGCCGGCGCTGGCTGGGCCCTTCCTTCAAGGTGCAAACTTCCTCGGAAAGGAAGAGTCATGCAGCCTTTAGAGATTTTTTTTTTTCCTTTCCTTTAAAGAACATGAAAGAATCTGATAATTACTTCTATCTACCACCCAACTGTACTAATTACCAACCTATTTCTTCACAGTATGACAGACACAGGCTCTCCAAAACACATAGAGATAAATTAGCACTAATTGGTTTTCCTCTGGCTGTTTGAATTAGTATTTAAAGCTCCAATTACAAAGCAGAATAATTACTATTAATGTCCTGTCTCAGTACAAAAGGCAGATATCTCGCGAGCGAGTCCAGGTGTATTATTACACTGATTACAGAATATTTAACCTGGCTCGTTAAGACAAAGACACGGGAAACTTTAAAAAGAGGAGGAAAAAAAAAAAGGGAAAAGAAAAACCGCAGATGGTGGCAGGTCCCTGCAGGGGATGGATGGGGGGGGGTCTTTGAAACCTGGGATGAGAGAGGGACGAGAAGGAGAGAGGGAAACAGAGCAGAAAAGGAAAAGAGGGGGATGAGAAAAGAGCAATTCTTTGGGAAAGCGAAGGAGGTTTTGGGAGGATGAGGGGGATACAGGCGCTGCTCTCCCAGGCAGAGTCCAGAGCATAAAAGGCAGAGCAGGGTGCTGGAGTCCCGCAGGGGTCGTGACCCAACACCTTCATCCTCCTCCTCCTCCTCCTCCTCTTCCTCCTCCTTCTCCTCCAGGAGGTTCCACATCCCCTGGAAGAGGGGCAAACGCAGCTCCCTGCCCAGGGATGCTCTGGAGTCAGAACTGCCCCTCGGGATGAAGGCGGGAAGGGGCAGGGGCAGGACAGGCAGGACCATCCCAGCAGCTCCTCCATCGCGGTGATCCCGAGGGTCGGGAAGAACCGGGGTGGAACATCCCCGTCCCCAGCAGCTCCGCGCCTCTCCCTGCGCTGCTCCCACCCCAAATCCGGCGGATCTGGGCTGTGCGTCCAGCTGGGAACACACAGCCCCGTCCCTCACCTTCCCAGGAGATAAGGGGAGGGTCCGGCCGTGCCGTGCCACCACGGGGACAGTGCCACCACGGGGACAGTGCCACCACGGGGACAGTGCCACCACGGGAACAGTGCCACGCTCTGCCTTGGCACCGGCTGGTCCCCTGGTGCAGGGGGGGACACAGGGTGACTCCTTCCCCCTCCCTCTTCATCCATCCCTGGAATATCTGAATTGGGGGACTCCTCCGGGCTGGGTTGCCAGCACCTGCAGCCCCAAGGGAGACCCCAGAACCCCCCAAGGGGGGCACCTGGTGGGCAGGGCTTCAGCTCCCGCATCCCATCAGCTCCATGGCGGCGCTCCCGCATGGATCACATCCCACAGCGGCCAGGAAAGTCATTTCTGGGAGTGAAAACTGAGATTTTGCCACCTGGGAGGCTCCAGGGCTGGCAAACAGGGGGACTCCACATCCCCCTGCCAGCCTCCATCCCGGCCATGCTCCGGAGGGTTGGGATGTGCTTCTCCCGGGGTTTCATCGCTCTGGGATGGCACGGATGGACAGCCCGGCAGTGCCCTCTGGTGCTCCCGGTCCCCTGCCACCAGCCTGGCACCGCCCTGGGGTCCCCACTGTCCCGGGGGGTTCCCTTGGGGCACCCCCGTGGGGCTGCTCCGGCCAGGGCAGCGCCCGGCTGGGGATGGGACACGGGAATCTTCTCCTGGCAGGACCTGTCGGGCCGGGCGCTGCCCGGGCACCCCTCCCACAGCATCCCGGTCCCGGAGGGGGCATCCCGGGAGCGGGGGGCAGATCCTGCCGCGGTCGGGGTGGGGAGGGGGGCCGTGGGTGTGTGGAAAAGGGGGGAGGACGGGGAGGGATTTCTTTTTCCGAGCGAAGGTGGGTGGCGTGCGGGGATGCCAGCTGGCGATGGGCTCTATTTCTACTGACAAGGCTTTACCCTGTAGGTGTGAGGAATTCCAATTAAATATTCAGCCTATTTGTCTGTGTGTGGGAGAGGGTTTGCTGTGCAGGAGGAAAGCCTCACATTCAGCTCCGGAGCTAACCATTAAGAGAGAAATTAGCTCAGTTCATCAAGGGAAGCCAGCGGAGGGTTTTCCCTCGCTCTCCTACCTTGTTCCATCCCTCTCGTTGAGAAACAGCGGGGAATGAACCCGCCGCGTTTGGCAGGGGAGCGCCGAGCCGGCCGCTGCGCCTGCACCGAGAGCCAGCAGCACTTCCCAGCCCGGGAAAAGTCATTTTTCCCCGTGCCTGGGGGATACGATCCCGGCTCAACCCACCCCAGAGGCTGCCGAGGGAGATCGATGCGTCGGCCGAGGGGTCGGAGGCGTTCGGGCACTGCGGATTTAATTGCTCTCGCATTTACCGGCCACCTCCTTCGCGAGTCGTTTACAAGACACTAATTAATCACTGGCAAGCGAAAGCTCTCGCTTCCAGATGATCTTTTTAAGGTGGCAATGCCCCGTGAGAGTCGATGCCTCATCGATGAGGCGCCCTTTAGCCGGGGCAGCGGCGGACGGGATCGATGGGGCTGCAACGATCGTCCCTTCCCACCCCCGCGGGGTTGGGGTCGGGCTCGAGGCAGCTGAGAGGCTCCGGAGGGTGGAAAATCCCTCAGGAATACACCCAGGCCATCAGCTGGGGGAGAGATTGGGGTGGAAAATGGCATTTTGGTGCCTGGATGCTCCTTGAGCAGCACCGGGGCAAGGGCAGGATGAAGGACGAGGCTGGATTCTGCACTGGGGGAGTTTGGGGGANGACAAAAAAGCAACCAAACAAAACCAAGACACAAACAAAACAAAACAAACAAAACCCCGACCAAAAAAAAAGAAATTAAAAAAAAAAGCCACCATGGAGCTGATTTCACCGTTTTCTGGAGCTTGACGTGTTTTTGCCCTTTTGAAATAACTTTCCATCTCAGAATACCCAAATTTTAAATAGAACCTAAAGTGACGAGAATAAAAAAAAAAAAGAAGAAGAAGATGACTTTTTCATGAAACCACAAACGGTATCCTGTTTTCCTGCTCTGTTTTGGGGAAAAGAAGTTGTTCCTGACGGGAATGAGGCCATAATTTCCTTCTCCTGAGGGAAGGCAAACGTCCAGGCACCCCCAGGTGAGGGGCACGGGTGGGGACTCAGGTCCTGGGATCCCACTCTCCACATTTTAAATAAAAAAAAACCACCTGGAAGTTGATCCCAAACATCTTTTGGAGGAAGATGAAGGTTATGGGCTGCTGTGAGAGGGGGGACATGGGACATTTAGGGGGGTCCCAGTGCTGCTCTGTCCCCTTGGCTTGATCAAACCAGCCCGTGGTGCTTGGCCCCAGTGGGAGGAGAAACTGGTTTTAAAGGGCTTAAAACCCTCACTGGGAATTCCAGGCGGGGAAATGAATCCTTTGGTCCAACTCCAGCCTGACTGCCTCCGGATCCAGGCTGTGGGGACTGTCCTGCCACCCCTGGGACAGACTTCCCACCCCTGGGACAGACTTCCCACCCCTGGGACACACTTACTGGTGACTTCCCTGATGCATCAAAGACAATTCCAAAACTCCTCGGGAAGGAAAAGCCTTGCCTGGATCCCGTGGGATGCTCCCAGCCGTGCTGAGCTTCCCTTCCTCCTCCCCTAGCCAGGATGGAGGGATCCCTACCCCCTTCCCCTGCTGCTGGGCAAAGGAATGAGTTTTCCTGCCCCTTCCCAAACACGGGATGCAGGGATCAGCTTTCCTACCCTCTTCCCCATCCACAGGATTCAGGGATGATCTTCCCTACCCCTGTCATGCCCAGGATTCAGGGATGAGCTTCCCTACCCCTGCCCTACCCAGGATTCAGGGATGATCTTCCCCACCCCTGCCATCCACAGGATTCAGGGATGAGTTTCCCTGCCCCTGCCATGCCCAGGATTCAGGGATGAGTTTCCCTACCCCTGCCATGCCCAGGATTCAGGGATGGGTTTTCCTACCCAGGATTCAGGGATGAGTTTTCCTACCCAGGATTCAGGGATGAGTTTCCCTGCCCCTGCCATGCCCAGGATTCAGGGATGAGTTTTCCTACCCAGGATTCAGAGATGAGCTTCCCTACCCCTGCCCTACCCAGGATGCAGAACCCTTATGGAGTTTCTCATCAATCCCAAATCCTGACAGTTTTACAGGGCACAAAACACCTTTTCGGGGCCGATCATCCCACCAAGGAGCAGAACCCCTCAGGGACCAACCCTGCGCCTTCCCCACGCCACGGGATCATCCCGGCAGCACCCGCAGCTTTGCCGTCGGGACCACCGCCTCTACCCATGCACGCAATCCCTTTCCTTTCCCCCTAAAATCCAAACCCGGGGACTCCATAGCAACCCGCAGCTCCCGGGGTCTGACTCCAGCGCTTTGCTCGGCGCTGTCACTTCGTTTCAGGCTACCCCCGGGTAGGTGTGAGGAACTCCAATTAAGCATTCCGCTGGCTCCCTGTGTGGGGGGACAGGCTCTGCTGTGGAGGAGGGAAGCCTCGGCGGTGACTAATCGCTCAGACACCGGGTGTCTGTGGCACCAGGGGAGGGCAGGCAGAGGGTTTTCCTTCACCGTGCAGCTGCCTCTGCATTCCCTTTTCGGGAGAGATCGCGGCTCCCCGCCGGGCTCGGGGGCTCCCGGGCGGAAGTTGGAAAGATCCCAAGCATCTTTCCGGCGGTGCCGCCGCCGCCGCCGCTGCTGCGGATCTCTCGCTGCTGCCGCAGCCTTTGCTGCTCTGCCTCGCACAGCCCCAGGGGAGATTTTGCCGAGGGAAACCACATTCCTGGGGTGTGGAGGTGCCCCGCTCACGCCCTGCCGTGGAGGGGCGGCTGGTGATTTTGTGCCCTTTAGATGAGCATCCCTAAATTTGGGCGTTAAATTTGGATGCTGAGCCCCAAAATGAGTACCCGGCCCTCGCCTGGGGAGCAGAGCAGAGGATCCCACCCTCGGCCACGAGTCCAGTCCTGACAGAGACATTCCAAACCTTGGCCACTTCCACAAACTTGGCCCAGGATCATCACCTTGGGCCCCACGCAAGCATCACTTCCCACATCCTCCATTCCCTGTGGAAAAATCCCAGCTCCACGCGCCCAGCCGGATGAGGGTGATGCCCCAAGCACCCCAAAACTGCCCCCTTTGCCCGGAGCCAGGACAGCTCCTGCGGCACCAACTCCCCGGGGGACAGCGACCGAGGGTGACACCGAGGGGTGGGACACGCGTGGCGACACTGCCCCACTCCACGGCGACACCGAGGCGCTTCCCCAACCTTTTTAAGCGGCTGCCTGAGCCAGGGCAAGAGGCGGGAGCGGGCCCAGCCCAGCCGGCGGCTTCGCCCCCGCTCCCCGGGGAGGCGAGAAGGGGGCCGGCGGCCGCCCCCCGCCACCGCCGTGGGCAGCGGCAGGATGTGCTGTCCCTCCCCTGCACTTCCCAGCGAGCACTTTACATAACTTCTGCTGCTTAGTCACAGCTTCGACTCTTTTTTTTTTTCCCTTTCCCTTTTTTTTTTTTTTTTTTCTCTTTTTTTTTTTTTCCCTTTCCTTTTTTTTTTTTTTCTTTTTTTTTTTTTTTTTCTTTTTGGAGCGATTTTCTCAGCCGCATCAGAGCGCGAGTCATTTCGGCAAAGGGAAGTCCCTTCCTTTCTTCCGTTCCCTTGGTAACTGCACAAATTTGCTCTTCAAATGATTCATGACCGGGGTGCTGTAGGAGTTCCCTCCTCCAACACAAATCGCTCCCACACAACCACACATGCCCGATTAATCATTGATCGGTGTCTCTCCCGCAAGCTACGCCCGGCTCCAGCGCTCTCCTCCGGCCACCACCGCGGGCACCAGGATGCTCCTGAAGTCCCTGGATGCTCACAGGCGTCCCGAAATAGGGGACACAGGAGAGAGTTTGTGAGAAATCCCATGCCCGGCCAGATTTGATAGGCTGTAAATGGAATATTCCCGAGCTGGCGGGACAGGAGCCGAGCGCTCCCCGTGGAGCCAGCGATGGGATCGGAGCTCGGCGCTGGTTGACGGTGATGGATAAACCTTCCCTGAACTCCCAACTGCATCAGCACAACTTTATCCATGATCTGTTTTTTGTTTCCATCCCAAACTTCCTCAGATTAAACAGAGGGAAAACTGAAAAGCTACAGGGTCACCCCCACCACGACCAGGTTGGAGGGACAGAGCCCAACAGCAGAAAAAAAGCCACAAAAGAGCCAGAAAAGAGCCGGGAAAGTCCTTTCTCAACCTCTGGTGAGCAAAATCATCATCCCAGGGCCACGATGCTCCTCACACACCTGTACCCGCACGGGGAAGCAGCTTGGGATGGAACTGGGAGCTTGGCTGCCAGGAATACCTCAGCTGGAAAATGAAATTAATCTGTGAAATCTCTGCCTGCCGTTTTCGGTAGGTTTTATCTGATTTATTCTCTCCTCGTTAAGAGGAGCTAATTAACAAACCATCGTTTGAATAAACAGCAGCCAGAGTGTTTGTAACCTCGGCTTTATTGAATTGTGACAAATTAGTAGCCTCTGCATGTTAAATGAAACAGAAGCACGGAGGGAAAAAAAACCCTGAATTCCCATCTGGATAACGATCCCTGCTGTGGACACAGAGCAGAGGGAGCAACTCCAGTCCAGCGAGAAACGCGCGTGGAAAAATCCCAAATAACCCCAAAACCTGGAGGGTTTCTGCGGCCTCACCCTGAATTCATCCCTAGGGAATGGCAGGGTCAGGATCACCCGCGGGACAAGGCTGGGGCGTGGATAAATCCGAGCAGCCCCGGGAGCCTCTCGGAGCCGTCGAAACCACCCCGCTCCTCGCGGATTCGTGGCACGATAATGATAACAATCCTATAATTCACCTCCGTGCCCAGCCCGGCATCCCGCGGCTCCCGGCGCTCCTGGGAGGAGGGAGCAGCATTCCCCAGGGATGAGCTGCGTGGCCCGGGCCAGCCCAGCCCTCCCTCCCGGGAGGACGGGACATTTTGGGACGCTTTCCCCCTTTTTCCTACTCCCAGAAGGGTGCGGCCAACACTCTCCGTCCCCCCTGTCTCTGCTGCATCCCGGCTGTGGGATTGCCATTCCCAAAATTCAGCATTGCCGGTCCCGCGGGCGCTTCCAGCTCCTGCTGTCCCGGCGGGAATTGCTCAGTGACAGCTCTCTCCAGGGCCTTTGGGAGTGTAATTACCTGGGAGCATTAATTATGCTCCAGGTGAGCACAAAGCAGCTCCTGCGGGGTGGGAACGCCGGGATTTGCAGGGATGCAGCAGTGGGATCAGCCCTCGGCATCCCAGGACACAGCTTCCCGCTGGACAGAGCCCCCCACGACTGATGGAATCATGGAATCGTGGAATTGTTTGGGTTGGAAAAGCCCTCTAAGATCGTGGAGTCCAGCCGCTCCTGCAGCACTGCCAGGGCCAGCACCAAACCCTGTCCCCAAGTGCCACATCTGCGTGGCCTCAAAATTCCTGCTGGAACAGTGACCCCACTGCTGCGCTGGGCTGGACAACCTTCACAGTGAAGAAATCTTCCCAATATCCAACCTAAACCTCTCCCGGCACAACTTTCGTCCTGGCATTTGATATCTGGGAGAAAAAACCACCTCCCACCTGTCTCCAGCTTCCTTCCATGCACAAGGATCTCCTTTCAAACAATTCTCAGGGTGAGAAATTCATGGAATCGAGACTGGTTTGGGTGGGAAGGGAGCGTAAAGCCCATCCAGTGCCACCACTGCCATGGGTGGGGACATCTTCTACCGCCCCAGGTTGCTCCAACCTGGCCTTGGGCACTTCCAGGGATGGGCCAGCCACAGCTTCTCCGGGAATCTGTACCAAGGCCTCACCACCCTCACAGGGAAGAATTCCTTCCACTAAACCTTGGAGCCCAAAGAAAACTTCCCCCTGAGCCGCAGCCTCTTTGCTTATTTTGGTTTTTTTTCTTAGGTTTTTTTTTCCTTTAATTTCTTTTATTAATAAAGGCTTCATTAACGAGCAGCGACAGAAACTCACACCAGGGAACTGAGTATTCCGAGGAGCCAAGTCATCAATTAAACCAACATTTCCCTCTGTTCTTTCCCTTTCAAACCCTCGGTTTCATCACCAAAAAGCGGAGTCGAGAGGGCTCCAGCGACGAGGAACAATAGCAGGGCACCAACTCCCACATCTGCCCCTTCTCCCCCGCAGCGAGGCGGGGATCAGCGATCCCACAACGCCACGGATCCGCGGGAATCGTGGATCCTGAGTGGCACAGGCAAGGAAAGCTGCCCCAGCGCCTCCAGCAGCTCCCAAAATGTGGAACCCCCTGCCTGCAGGGTACCCAAAAGCTGATTTTTTTGTCCTCCGGCATCGATTAATGATTAAAAATCGTTCCTTGGCCTGACAAGGTGTTTTTCCTGCTGGGATGGAGAATGCACCTGGATCACGAGTGCTCTGCAGAAGAGTCCCCGAGGTGTCCCTACAACTCTTCACCCAGCAGCCGAGGAGCAGGAACGACAGCAGCCAGCAATGAACAGCTGATCCCTCTGATTTTTGATAAACCCAAGCGTTCTGGATAAGCCGGAGCCGCGTTCCACGTGCTGCAGAGGAAAAGTTTCCCGCAGAGCACACGTCCCTTTGGGGTGGGGACAGGGACAGGGGACAGGGCCGCGGGNAGGGAAAAAAAACCCTGAATTCCCATCTGGATAACGATCCCTGCTGTGGACACAGAGCAGAGGGAGCAACTCCAGTCCAGCGAGAAACGCGCGTGGAAAAATCCCAAATAACCCCAAAACCTGGCGGGTTTCTGCGGCCTCACCCTGAATTCATCCCTAGGGAATGGCAGGGTCAGGATCACCCGCGGGACAAGGCTGGGGCGTGGATAAATCCGAGCAGCCCCGGGAGCCTCTCGGAGCCGTCGAAACCACCCCGCTCCTCGCGGATTCGTGGCACGATAATGATAACAATCCTATAATTCACCTCCGTGCCCAGCCCGGCATCCCGCGGCTCCCGGCGCTCCTGGGAGGAGGGAGCAGCATTCCCCAGGGATGAGCTGCGTGGCCCGGGCCAGCCCAGCCCTCCCTCCCGGGAGGACGGGACATTTTGGGACGCTTTCCCCCTTTTTCCTACTCCCAGAAGGGTGCGGCCAACACTCTCCGTCCCCCCTGTCTCTGCTGCATCCCGGCTGTGGGATGGCCATTCCCAAAATTCAGCATTGCCGGTCCCGCGGGCGCTTCCAGCTCCTGCTGTCCCGGCGGGAATTGCTCAGTGACAGCTCTCTCCAGGGCCTTTGGGAGTGTAATTACCTGGGAGCATTAATTATGCTCCAGGTGAGCACAAAGCAGCTCCTGCGGGGTGGGAACGCCGGGATTTGCAGGGATGCAGCAGTGGGATCAGCCCTCGGCATCCCAGGACACAGCTTCCCGCTGGACAGAGCCCCCCACGACTGATGGAATCATGGAATCGTGGAATTGTTTGGGTTGGAAAAGCCCTCTAAGATCGTGGAGTCCAGCCGCTCCTGCAGCACTGCCAGGGCCAGCACCAAACCCTGTCCCCAAGTGCCACATCCGCGTGGCCTCAAAATTCCTGCTGGAACAGTGACCCCACTGCTGCCCTGGGCTGGACAACCTTCACAGCGAAGAAATCTTCCCAATATCCAACCTAAACCTCTCCCGGCACAACTTTCGTCCTGGCATTTGATATCTGGGAGAAAAAACCACCTCCCACCTGTCTCCAGCTTCCTTCCATGCACAAGGATCTCCTTTCAAACAATTCTCAGGGTGAGAAATTCATGGAATCGAGACTGGTTTGGGTGGGAAGGGAGCGTAAAGCCCATCCAGTGCCACCACTGCCATGGGTGGGGACATCTTCTACCGCCCCAGGTTGCTCCAACCTGGCCTTGGGCACTTCCAGGGATGGGCCAGCCACAGCTTCTCCGGGAATCTGTACCAAGGCCTCACCACCCTCACAGGGAAGAATTCCTTCCACTAAACCTTGGATCCCAAAGAAAACTTCCCCCTGAGCCGCAGCCTCTTTGCTTATTTTGGTTTTTTTTCTTAGGTTTTTTTTTCCTTTAATTTCTTTTATTAATAAAGGCTTCATTAACGAGCAGCGACAGAAACTCACACCAGGGAACTGAGTATTCCGAGGAGCCAAGTCATCAATTAAACCAACATTTCCCTCTGTTCTTTCCCTTTCAAACCCTCGGTTTCATCACCAAAAAGCGGAGTCGAGAGGGCTCCAGCGACGAGGAACAATAGCAGGGCACCAACTCCCACATCTGCCCCTTCTCCCCCGCAGCGAGGCGGGGATCAGCGATCCCACAACGCCACGGATCCGCGGGAATCGTGGATCCTGAGTGGCACAGGCAAGGAAAGCTGCCCCAGCGCCTCCAGCAGCTCCCAAAATGTGGAACCCCCTGCCTGCAGGGTACCCAAAAGCTGATTTTTTTGTCCTCCGGCATCGATTAATGATTAAAAATCGTTCCTTGGCCTGACAAGGTGTTTTTCCTGCTGGGATGGAGAATGCACCTGGATCACGAGTGCTCTGCAGAAGAGTCCCCGAGGTGTCCCTACAACTCTTCACCCAGCAGCCGAGGAGCAGGAACGACAGCAGCCAGCAATGAACAGCTGATCCCTCTGATTTTTGATAAACCCAAGCGTTCTGGATAAGCCGGAGCCGCGTTCCACGTGCTGCAGAGGAAAAGTTTCCCGCAGAGCACACGTCCCTTTGGGGTGGGGACAGGGACAGGGGACAGGGCCGCGGGCACGGGCGAGCAGCCTGTCCCCCGCAGCTCCGTTTCCATCCTTTCCTTGTGCAAAAACCCCATAATTTTTAAGGTTAATAAAGCCCTTGTTTGCTTAAGACAGCACCTGTTTCTATGGTGACACTTGCAACCTGTTTATCAACGGCGACGCCGCGCGCGGTGACAAACGCGGCCACCGCCGGGGAAGGCACCGCGGGGAAGGCCAGCGGTGCTGCCAGGACCTCTGGGGACAGCGGTGCCACCGTCCCTCGGCACCGATCCCCATCCATGGGATCCCCACTCCGCCCTACAAAGCCATGGGAGGGGTTGGAGCAGCCGGGATGGGCGATGGGTGGGAATGGCTCTGCTTCAAAAACATTGGATGCGCTTCCCATATCCAACCCCAGAGTTGCCCGTGGCGGCTCCGTGCCTCAGTTTCCCCCACGGCCTGCCCAGGGAAGGGGTCGGTGGCTGTTCCAAGCGGTGCCGGCGGCGGCAGCGCCCGGCGGGTCCCGCTCGGCTCCAGCCTGGCGCAGGATTTCTCCCGGCTGGCAGAGCCCGTTTCCATAACGACTTTCTGTTACAAACATATTTTGATAAAAATAAAGTTAAAGCGGCGAGGCTTTAGTGGAGTACAAATTCGCTGCGCTCGCCCTCCCCCTTCCTCCTCCCCGAGGAGGGGGAATAAAGACAGAAAGCTTTCCATTTGAAGGGCAGTATTTTTTCCCTTCTTTTTCTTTCCCCGCTGAATACAAAATGGAAAACCTTGTTTACCGGGGATTCGCTGTAAACCGGTTCCGACTCTGCCTGGTTACCTGATGCTCTACAGTATGTACAGGATAATGTGATAAATTCATTTCCAATTCACTGCATTATCCTTTGAATATTTTAATGACTCATTGAATGGAGTAAAAAAAAAAAAA